>BMAO01004651.1:0-19286 GCA_019973975.1 Trichonephila clavata
TTACTTACTTAAGGTATGTGACTACCCTAAAATCGTGTGTTTGGTGAAATTTTTCGAAATTTTTTTTATGTTTTTATATTATAGCCCATATATTTAAGATTCCAAAAATACTTTATTTTAGTTCCTACGATATTTAGAAGCAAAGTTATAGCTTAATTAGTAAACCGGAAATGGAATTTTCAAAACCGGAAATGGGTATTTAAAGAGACATAAAATGTAAACAAATAGTTTGAACTCCTTTTTCGTGACTTTTAAGCAAGATAAACATTCATTACTTATTGTAAATACAGATCAAGGTATCCATTACTTATTTAATAATATTTTTTTTCCATCTGGCAACTGTTTTTTTTAATTCAAGCTTGTTTTATTGAATGGCAATACTATTATCGTCTATACTTTGTTTACATTGTTCATTCGAAAGCGTTCTTCTTTATTACTAATTATTTTTGATATTTTTACAATTTATTCATTTATTTTATTTAATTTTAACGTTTTATTTCATTGTGAATAATTTCAAAATGCCGAAAACTAGATCAAAAGTGACTAGAAAGAGAAGGTTTTATGGAAACAGATTTACCAAGTCAGCACCAAACAGTAACAAGGCGTCGTCTGCAAGTGAAGCAAAATTGAGCACTAATGACAGTTTTGATGTGCCTGAACCTATATTTCATGGTTCTACAGGTAATCGAATTATTGATTTCCAAGCTTTATTGGGAATTATTTCAATCCTGTGTTGTCCGGAATGCTATGCAACTGGATTGAAACTAACAGAAGATTCCAGGGAAGGACTTTGCTCTAACTTGTGTGTGTCTTGCAGTTGTGGATTCATGACTGGCTTTACTTCTACCCGTAAAGAAAATAAAAAATTCACTCTCAATACTTTATTGGTATTTGGATTGAGATTGATTGGCAGGGGATTCACAGCTGGTAAGAAGTTGCTATGTACTTTAAATTTGCCCTGTATTTCTAAAAACACCTTCAGAGATCATGAACTCAAACTGCTGGAAGCAGTACAGTTTTGTTCTGAAGAAAATATGAAAGCTGCATCAATAGAAGTGCGAAATTTAAAAAAAGTACAAATTGTGGTGTTTCAGTAGATGGCACATGGCAGCGGAGAGGCCATAATGTCGCTTAATGGTTGCGTCTCAGCTATTTCCATTGATACTGGGAAAATTTAGATTTGGAAGTAATGACTCAGTATTGCAAAATGTGTGAAATGAAAGTGAAATCTGCGCATGAATGCTCAAACTATAAAGGATCCTCAAGAAATATGGAAGCTGTTGGAGCTTTCAGAATTTTTGAAAGATCATTGATAAAACGAGACTTGCAGTAACACCGAGTACTATGGTGATGGGGATTCCAAGGGCTTTTTACAAGTAAAGAATATATATGGGGAAAACAGTGTCTCAAAACTCGAATGTATAGGTCATATACAAAAAAGAGTAGGCTCACGTCTAAGGAAACTAAAAAAGAACACCAAAGGACTTGGTGGAAAGGGCAAACTAACTGATAATTTATCGATAAACTGCAGAACTATTACGGGATTGCCATCCGTAGCAATGTTGGATGTCTCGAAAAAATGCAATCTGCTGTAATAGCTGTTTTCTTTCACTGCTGCTCTAGCAATCAAAATCCCATGCATGGGCAATGTCCTACAGGGAAAAACAGCTGGTGGCAAGTATAAATGAGCATTATGCGATGAAAAAGTACACATAGACAAAACAACAGGCCTTTCAAATTCAGTTATTAAAGTGATAAAGCCCACTTACTTAGCACTCTGTAATAAAGATTTGTTAAAAAATGCCTCCATGGCATGACCCAAAATAATAATGAAAGTTTTAAATAATGTATTATGGTCTATTTTACCAAAAGAAATTTTTGTTCACAAGAAAACTTTGTTTTTGGGTTCACACATTGCTGTCCTATTATATAATTCAGGTTATTTAGGACTGTTGCATGTATTTAATTATTTAGATATGGTAATTGATCCAATGATACTTAAAAACTACATGGGAATTGACACAGAACGTATTCAAAAATCAAAACGCCAGTCATTACCCTAAAAAAAAACTCTCCAGAAAACAGCAAAAAGCCAAAAAAAAGTCAAAATTAGCTAAAAATGAAGCTAAAGAAGGCTTAACCTATAAATATGGAGAGTTTTGTAAGTAGAAAAGTATTTATTTTGTGTTAAAAAAATTTTTAATGTGTTTTACGAGAAACTTTTTCAATATTTTTCTTCACGATAAAGTTCACTATACAAAATATTTTTAAGATAGTAAATTGAAATTTCAGAACATGTTTTGTGTAGTTCTATCTGTGTTATGAATCAAAATCTAATGTCTGTATATATATATATATAAATATTTAATTGCTTTTTTATGAAAAAAAGCATTAATTTTTTTTTAAAATGAGTTTTTGCATACAATTTGGCGTATTTAAAAAACTTTTTCAAGTATTACAAATCTTTTGATACCTAACACAGATAAATATGTTATTTATGTGCTGTATAAATATTATATGAATACACTTATAAGAATTTTGTGTAAAAGATTTGTCGTAACTGCAATTTTTCACCAAAATTTCGCTAAAAACGACAATTGTTATACTGTATAAAATTCTCAGGAAAACAGCAAAAGGTTAAAAAAAATTCCAAATAACTTTTTACATGAAATTTAAAAGAGCTTGAGCTATAAATATGGTGAGTTTACAAAATGTACAATCAGTAGAAAATTTTTCACATAGCATTAAAATCTTTAAATGCATTTTCTGAGAAACTATGTTTTTCAATTTTTTTCTTCACGGTACGGTTGACTACAAGATTTCTTTTTAAGATATTGACTTGAAATTTTCAGAGAAACTTTAATTTAGTTTTATCTGTAGTCTAAACTATAATCTAATACCTGTGTATATATTTATTTATTTTATTGCACTTTTTGTGAGAAAATAACATTAGTTTTTTGTAAAAAAATGAGTTTTTGCATAAAAATTGATATATTTTGAAAACGTTACAGAAGTATTATAAATTTCATAGTTATAATCACAGAAAATGATGTTATTTATGTACTGTATAAATATAATTAGAATATATGTATCAGAATTTTCAACACAATCCTTACCGTAATTGCAATTTTTCACTAAAATTTCACTCAAAATTCCCTATATTTCCAAAAATATTTATAACTTTGTAAAAACTGTGTTTGAATTCTTACTTTTATGTCCCATTACAAATAAAAATATGTTTACATAATTGAAATTTTACATATTTCAAAAAAAGTGTTTCGAAGGTAGTCACATACCTTAATAATTTGTATCAGTTATAATTAAGAGCGTGGTAGAGTTTTGGCATCAAAAGTACATTATTTTTGCATTAAATACAATCTTACATTGGGGGGGGGGGGCAATAAATTTTATGACTAAAAATCGGGGTCGCCAATATTGAAAATTTGAGAAGCATTGTTCCAAAAATATTCTTTTTCCGGTGATAAAAGATCACGTTTTAATTTTTCTTATGCTAAGTTTTAAGAAATTGCACAAGTAAAAGGTAATCTCACCTATCCTCACATTTAGTCCTCATAACACAGATTCCTTAAAATGTGCGTTGGAAAATACCAATAAATTTGCATTTAAAATTTATTCTTATTCAGATAGCACTCAGTAAAATAACTTATTCATAACATTTTTATGTATAAGAGAAGAAGCATCAATTTTGTTGCAAATATACCTTCAACCTGCTTTTACTTCAAAATTCTATCTCACCTGGAATTTCCCCCAAGTGCGAAGAAGCAAGTATAAGCAGACCGTGATATTATTTAATCAAACTGCTATCGAACGTACCGCATCTAATTTGCATAAAATTTTGCGTAATGTTCTTTTCTTCTATGGCATTAGTTCTTCTTATAACAGATAAATGCACGTGATTTGCTTATTTGGAAGATTATTATTATAACTGTTCCTTAAGATGGCTGCATGATTATATATTAGATCTTAATATATTTATAGGTTAAGGATTCAACTTTTTTTCTTTTAATGTTAATAAATAAAATATTTTAAAGTTTTTCAGACTTTTTGATTTAATGGTTTATGAATCTCTCTGATTAAATAATCATGGATCAATTTCATTATATAATTCACATCAAATTTTTGTTGTGTATAGAATTCATTGAAAATAACTTTTATATGTTGGATTTGCAAAAAAAAGAATTAATTGTCTGGAATAGTAGTTAACAAATCAATTTGTTCATGATTATTTTTCTTATAAATATAACTGTGAAATTTCAATAGAAGATAAATTTCTTAAATATATATCAGATTGCATGTAAAGAATTATAACACCAAGAAAAAAGAACATGGTAGCAGTAATTATTCTAATTAAAATTCATCAAATCTATGGAAATTAATTGAAGAGAATAAACTAAAATTTCTTTCCTGGAAGAGAAAATAAATAACACCTCTTATGAATCTGTTCATTTAAAATTATTTCAATTTTTGAGTGAAAAAATGCTTTAAATTGAAACTGAAACTGAAACCTTATCTCATGAAACTTCAAATAGCTTAAAACTAATTCGTTATCAGATCTGGAATTTGGTGGCAAGCTGCACAATGATATAAGCCCCTAAAACATGCAAAAAAAATCGGAATATTTTAGATTTGAAAGGTTCTATGTAGCCTTCCAACGTAGTTTAACTGAAAGATTAATAAAACGCCTAATTAAAAATAAAGATGGAAAAATATTTTATTGTTACATTGTATATAATTATATAACTATATTTTCTCTTTTAAAAAAAATCATTATCAATAGCAAACTATTAATCCATTAACAAATAATTTTGTTTCTGAACAAAGTAATAATTAATTTTTAACTACATATCAGTCTATTTTGGTTTATGATTTATTACTGCACATTTGAATATTAAATAACTGTTTCAAAAATCGTAACCGGCAATAAATAAGAAAATATTTAAATTTCTATTTTTTAAAATAAAACTATACTCCATTTGAAATAGAGCAAACATTTTTTATCAACAACAATTATATTAGTTAGCAATATTTTCATACCATCAGCTTGTAAGGTAAACCTTTTTGTGAAATAAGCCTTTTGTTCTCGAAATATTCCGCATTTTAACTTGAAAGGGAATCCTATTCTCAAGTGAAATATTTGAAAAACGTCAGTTCGTATCAAAAACCGAAATATTTTGGTGTTTTGACTGCCTATTTTTATATTTTCAGTTTAGTCAGTAAAATATTCTGCCTTTCACTGAATTTCCCCTTATTCAGCTGTCGCTGGTTTAATCATGTTACCTGGAAAGTGTGTAACACTGTATCATTGAATGTCATTCACACGAGCCAAAAACGAGTACCTTACTTATAATCAGAAAATGATAAGAATTAAGGCAATTTTGTTCTTTCTTATTGTCTTTCAGGGAGGGGCCCTATCTTATGGCTCCTCCATCTTTTTACCTGTCTTCCCTGACATAGAATGTGAGTTTGAATCTTTTTAGGAATATATTGCTAAAAGAATATACATAAGTTAAGACACCAGTAATTTGATCACGGGATTCTTTGTAGAATGCAAACAAAGATATGTTGTGGCTAATGCCACCTGTCTGACAGTTTCCAATCGAGGGCCACGAAATTCATCTCGGGAAAGAGCTAGATATACGCCTGTCTTTTGTCGTAGCTTTGAGCGCATGAAAGTGGCAGAACAATTTGGTCCAGTGCCTCCCAATGCTTAGGGAGAATACCCCTCCTCATATTACTACCACTTCCCTGAACCTCACGAGAGGACTTCCGGCTCGACTGCTTTTCAGATAGCCCCTATGCTACTTAGACACTATGCATTTACAAACACCCAAGCCTTATTTGGGATTCGAATCCAAGCCCTACGTTACAGCAGTCAGCGCCCCTAACTACTATATCAGATGAGCGGGAAAAAGATAAAAAGATCCAAATCAAAAGAACGTTTACTCCATTCATTATACGAGGCCTCCAATATTCCTAATTCATATTGTTACGTAGATCGGTATTAGAGGATTTTATGCAAAATCAGTCGTAAATAACAAGGCAATTCTTTAACAGCGATGAGTATTTATTGGCGAAAATCAATCCTTGAAATACAGGATTCAACAGCAAAATTCACAAAATAAATAGCAGAAGGATTTCACACCTTCAACAGCACTCAGACCAAATAAGCAGTGTCTAAAATACACATATGTAAATGACTATTCACAAGCACAGCCAAGCTAATCGCTAATCAAAACAGTGCTCACTACTCGCTGGTTGAAATCAGACTGGCTGTTGCGGCGAGTCTCTCTCTATTTATAGCAGAGGTCGAAATTTCTGGAAAGATGCGCTCGCGCCACAGATCGTGAAATTAGTGGATTTTTCTAGAAGAATCCAGAGGGTCCCGAACTCGCCAACATGGTCCCATTGTGCCAAATTGGTCGCCAAAAATGATGCAACTTGGCTCTATTGCCAATATTTCGCCAAGTTCCCATTGAAATTGCCATTATAACGTAAGGGACGGCTTGCTTGTGAATATTACAATCTTAACATAAAATAAATATAGAGTAATATAAAGGCATTGCACATCCAAATCCAACTTATTTACATTATTTTATACAAAATTCGTAACATTGCCCCCTCCTCAAGACTGCACGTCCCGGGCAGTACAATCCCTGAGTAAGAGGCATCTATTTACAGACATAACCTATTCACATAATAGTCAAATACTCAACAGCAAAAGAGCAAATAAATTCAAATACAAACATAAATTACAACACTAAAATAAAACTAAGAAATTAGAAAAGAGTTACATAAATCACATTATTTACAAAATAATTAGTGACCATGGTCTGAACTTAGGGATCTTAGTCTCCTTGGCCAAGGTAAGGGGCTAGCCTATTATATTGTATTACCTTCGGTTGTGTGTGTGGTGATTTTTGTATCCGAACCACAACGTCATTCAGTCTTTTCAGTACTGTGTAAGGGCCTTCCCAGTTGGTTTGCAGCTTCGGAGAGAGTCCTTTTCGACGTTTCGGATTCCATAACCACACTTTGTCGCCTTCGTGGAAGTCGTGTCCGGTTGCTCTTGCGTCGTATCGGGTCTTCATCTTCTCTGAAGCCATGCGATTCTTTCCCTGGCCAAATGATGCATTTCCTCCATCCGTGCCTGGAGTTTCTCAACATACTCCTCAGGCGCCAAAGGAGCATCTGGTGGCCGGCTGAACAAGAGAATCTGCAGGCAAACGAAGAGCACGTCCGAAGAGCATCTGGGATGGGAATAGCCAGTGGTCTCGTGGACGGCACTCCGGTAGGCAAGCAGGAAAAGAGGCAGTTTTTGGTCCCAGTCCTGTTAATTACTGGATACCAGGAGAGAGAGGCTGTTCAGGATGGCCGATTGAACCTCTCTACCATGCCGTCAGACTGAGGATGAAAGCTGTTGTCCGGGTTTTGTCAATGCCGAGTATCCACACAGTCTCTTGCAAACTGCAGAATTGAAGTTCCTTCCCTGATCGGAGTGCATTTGTAGAGGAACTCCGTATCTTGAGATCCAATGTTGAACTAGAACCTCTGCAACAGCTCGGATATAGGATAGGCTTCAGGCCACTTAGTGAAGTAGTCCATGACAACCAGGATGCTGTTGTTGCTGTCTGATGATCTCGGAAGTGGGCCTAAGATGTCGAAAGCTATTCGTTCGAAAGGCGCTCCCACATTATACAGCTGGAGTCGTCCTTTGGTGCGTTTTCTTGGACCTTTACGTGCAGCACAGAGATCACATGTGCGACACCACTTCTCAACGTCACTCCGCACATTGTTCCAGTAGAAGCACTCTCGGACTTTTTGTAAGGTCTTCATAACACCAAAATGACCACCAGTTGGACTGCCATGGAGTTTGCTTAGGACTGTCGATATTCTTGTCTTCGGAGAATTAATTGAAATTTGAATGCTTTTCCGTCGTCAGACTCCCATGTTCGATATAAAACACCATTTCTCAGGTGCAGAGAGTCCCAAAGAGTCCAGTAACACTTCGTTGTAGGATGAAAAAAGGCGATGCCTTGCCAGCTGGGCTTTTCATCAGATGACTCATGAATTACTCTATTACTGGTCTAATTTCAGGATCAGCCGCTGATCTTTTCTGACGCTCTCGTCACACCACGGGTCCAATTCCGTAGTTGATGGCGTGGTAACTTGGCAAACTACTGGATGTATTACGCCAAATTCTTTTTGATTCTCGAGCAGTGTTTACTGTTCTCCGGTCTTCTCCATTTTCCTTTGCTGATCCTTTTCGGTTTCCACACACTTTCTTAGACTCGATTACACTTGCATGGTGAGGATGTTCCTGATTTACTCGAGGGCAGTTACTTCTCAGATGCCCTGCTCCACCGCACCCCTCAGCACTTGGTGCAGCGATCTTCCTTATTTGTTAGGGGCAGTTACTTCTGAGATGCCCTGATTCACCACACCCCCAGAACGTGATGATACGTTTCCTCTCTTTTTGACGTTGAGTCATTAAACCTTGAATTTCATCTCTCAATTTCTCAATTTCCTTTATCCAGGGAGATTCACAGGGCGCATCTGCATGCACTCTAGTTCCTCGGATGGAATGGTGGTCCTGAGACTGGCTTGAGTGGCGGCTTCAAACTTCAGGGCATATAACAGGGCATATTTTAGATCTTGAACATCTACCATTCTTACAGGCCTCTGCATTTCTTCATCTTTCAGCCCGTCCACGAAATACTCGAGGGAAATCATTTCTCACACATTTGCTGAGAAATCTGAGAAAGCTAAGTTGGCGAGACTTTTTATTTCGAAGGCATACACTTGCAAACTTTCTCCGGTTTTCTGGATTCTTTTTTTCAACTGCAGGCGGGTGTAGTCTTTGGGGTATTTCCGTCTGAACCGAAGATCCAGGCATTATAGAGGGAGTTCAAATTTAGCAGCTCTATGTCGGAAAGAGTCAGCAGTACTTCAGAGGCTTCTCCTCTAAGGAATGTCGCTAACTGACATGCTTTGACCCGTTCAGTCCATCCATTGACTTCAGATATTATCGAAAATTGAATCTTGTACACCTCCCAGTTGGTCTTTCCGTCATAGGTGAACAGTTTCACTGATTACTGGTGAGGCAGTATCAACCTTGCTTTCATTCATCATATTCCTGCAAGCTAAAAGCTTCTTTTCAAGATCTTCCACTCTCTGTGACATAAGGCTAAAATTTCCGGAAACTTCTTCTATCATCGTTTCTATTTTCTCCTCCACTTTCTTTTCTATTTTCTCTTCAACTACTGCGATCTTTTCCTCCATTTTGACGGCTATTGTCTCTTCCACGCTGTTTATTTTCGCTTCAACATTATCGATTTTCTTTTCTAGGGTATCTCTGTGCTCTTCTTGTCCTTTTCTGGTCTCTTCTTGGCTCTTCTGCACATTTTCCAGACTTTCTGCATTTCTTTTTGCCCTTTTTGCATTCTCTCTCTAGTCTCTTCTTGACTTTTCTGCATTCCTTGTTGGCCTTTTTCTATTCTCTCTCTAGTCTCTTCTTCACCACTTTTCAAGGCATTTATGCCCTCCAATAGAGCCTTCAGCTGCTCATCCATCGCTTTTGTTATTGGCATAAAATCCCGACTTCTGACACTAAATTGTTACGTAGATCGGGTTCGAGGATTTTATGCAAAATCAGTCGTAATTAACAAGGCATTTCTTTAAGAGCGATGAGTATTTATTGGCGAAAATCAATCCTTGAAATACAGGATTCAACAGCAAAATTCACAAAATAAATAGCAGAAGGATTTCACACCTTCAACAGCACTCAGACCCAATAAGCAGTGTCTAAAATACACATATGTAAATGACTATTCACAAGCACAGCCAAGCTAATCGCTAATCAAAACAGTGCTCACTACTCGCTGGTTGAAATCAGACTGGTTGTTGAGGCGAGTCTCTCTCTATTTATAGCAGACGCCGAAATTTCTGGAAAGATGCGCTCCCGCCACAGATCGTGAAATTAGTGGATTTTTCTACTAATTTCTAGAAGAATCCAGAGGGTCCCGAACTCGCCAACATGGTCGCCAAATGGTCGCCAACTTGGTCGCCAAAAATGATGCCAACTTGGCTCTATTGCCAATATTTCGCCAAGTTCCCATTGAATCGCCATTATAACGTAAGGGACGGCTTGCTTGTGAATATTACAATCTTAACATGAAATAAATATAGAGTAATATAAAGGTATTGCACATCCAAATCCAACTTATTTACATTATTTTATACAAAATTCGTAACAATATCTATTTTTCAACAGGCGCGGAATAACATTTTAGATATTATTACGTAAACTTGATTGCATAATAATTATTACTATTATCATTACTTACTAGTATTATTATTAATTTTATCATTACTAACTACTATTATTATTAATATTATCATTAGTAACTAGTATTATTGATATTGTTACAATTAGTAAGTGCTAATTTTATTACTATTTTATCATTACAAAAATTATTTTTTTATTATTATTTTTATTATCATAAGTAACTAGTATTATAAAACTATTATCATTACTAACTAGTCAGTGGCGTAAAGAAACACATTTGGTCCTCCCTGCAAAGTCATGTTTTGGGCCCCAAGTTTGATTTTACAAGAGGTAGATACTTGGCGGTAGTCAGGCTCTAGAGCCTCCTATGACCTTTGCCCCTCCCGCTATGTGGGGGCTGTGGGGGGTGTACGTTACGCTACTGTAACTTGCATTTTTTACTATAACTAGTATCATTACTCACTAGCTGCTATTCTCTGTTCTAACTGATAGTACTAACTATTTTAATATTACATTAATAATATTAATAATATAATATTATTATTATTAATATTATTAATATAACACCAAGTCCATAAGAAATCGCTGTTAATAGTGAAACTGTTATTTTTTATACAAATTCCATATTAAAATGAATTACTAAATCGTCACCAACTGTACATTGCTAACAAGTAGATTACTTAAACCATAGGTTCCCAACCTTTGTTGAACTGGCGTCCCCTTTTCTAGTGAATATTTCGATATCGCCCCCTCCCACTCTAGAGAAATACGAGTGTACATAATACATGGTAAAAACAAGAGCTAAATTTTTAAAAAAATATTCTATTACTCATAGAATATATTTTTTTATTTAATTTTTTTCTGAAGCCCCAAATTTTTTACTTGTGAATCTGAAATAGCTATTACCCCACATATTTTAAAATATGTAGTATTATATATTTTACTCAAAAGTTTTGAAATTGGAACGCAAACTGATTTTTTTATTCATTTAAAAGAGGAATAAAAGTTTTAGCTTACCTGTTATAAAGGCAGGCAGAGGTTTTGATCATAAGAAGTAATTTATAATAAACTATTGCTTTCAAAATAAATATAAATGACAGTTTCAGCCTTAAAAGAATCACAAGTTAATTCCTGGTTAGCATATTCAATTATGTTTCTTGGATAATATACATAATGAAATGCAGTGGACAAAATATTTATCCTACTGCTCACAGACAAAGACAACACATGCACTACAGAAATTAAAATGCACTTTATCATTCATTTTAATGTGGGTCTGAAGCAATGTAATTTTGAAGTTTTTCATCCACTTCCCAAACTACCCGAAATATGTGAACTTTCGTACATGTGACATAGAGAAATGATTTAAATACATGCAATTAATATAAGGTAAACAGTATTTAAGTTTACTTTTGTTAGTACACAATCAGTGTGTTTGTTTAGACTTTAGACTATATATTTGGTTAATCTGCCCAAGCCCCTCTCTGGTCTTTTACTGCCCCCCTGAAAGTCTCAAACGCCCCCAAGAGGGCGTTATCGCCCACTTTGAGAACCTATGACTTAAACTAATGCGTTACATTTGTATAATTACAAATAGATTCATAAAATAATGATCAATTTATCCATGTGAAATAATTTAATAATTTTATTTTGTGAATACGATTTCACATAACAAGTCCATATATAATAAAACAATTTCCTTAAGAGGCTAAAAATGTCAATTTTAGGTACATAAAAATTTCTTTTATTTCTGTGTTATTTTTCCTTACTTTAACATTAGCAATAAACGAGTAAAAAAACCCACCATATTTATTTGTTATTAATAAACATTATTTATTTTTAAGCGGTGCCATTAAGATTAATTTTTTGTTCCACTGTCTCCTAAGAAAAGTACAAATTAAGCAGAATTATAGTTTCACCCAGAAAGCTATTTGAATTGAGTTAATGACATATATGCTAAATTAAAATAATTTTCCTCAAATATCTTTTATATGGGTTATTCTTCAAAATATGATGCACTACTTTGTCAGAACCACTCTTACTTTGTGTTTTAGTCACGGAAATAACCAGAAATTTTAACGTTTGTTCAGCTACGAATTGTTTAAGAATGGAATTGCCTGTTCTCTTCGCTCCTGTGTGAGGGCTTTCTGAAATATTTAACAGCATTTTTCTGTAAACTATTCGTTGTTAACACAACACTTTCGTTTAGAACATAATTCTTTTAGTGTTAGTTCATAAGTTTTTTAGTTATTTCAGTGGTTTAAATACAGATTCCTCTTAGTGTTCCGATACATGTGTGTGTGAGTTACCGTTAAAGAGTGCAATCTGCAGTTTATATAAAAATTTGTGTTTCATAAATTAATTATTCGATCAAGTTAAAATGTATAATTTATATATATATATATATATATATATATATATATATATATATATATATTGGATTCTATATTAACAACGAACAGGTAATCTGTGCTGGGGCCATTGCCTCTTGCTTCACTTGTAAACTTGTAGCCTCATTTATCACTTTGTTAATGATGTATAGAAGACTCTCTATATTCTAGAACAGGTTAAAGGCCTCGTCATTTTCTGTGACTCAAAAGCAGCTCTCCAGACAATTCTAAATGGAGATTCATGGATTGCTGAAGAGATTTTCTCTCGCCTGTGTAGATCACAGGAGTTGGGTAAAGTCTGCTTCCCTAGTGATTATCGGCCCATGTTGGCATTACATGCAATGAAAATGCGGATAAACTGGGGGAAAAAGCTAGAAATCTTAATAACGACAACTTTGTCAATGTTACTTTGATAGACTTAAAAGCTGTCCCAAATTTTAAACTGAGATAGAAGTCAATTTCGGTACAGCTTTTAGATTTGAAATATAAGTGGAGACCGCCTTATAACAAAGACTATTGCTAAGCAAAGAACGGGTCATCATAGAGGAATGGAATTTGATTGGAATGGTAGACGAAACATATAGCAATTGTGATAACTGTTATAACTAATACCTGCTCATATTTTTGATTCCCTAGCTATTTTTTCTGCTCTACAAAAAATAGGGGCCCTGTTTTCGTCAACACACCTCTATATAGATAACATAGAACAGATTGACTTAACAGTTATCTGGGTCTATACCACTCTCTGATTTGGTCCTTTCAAGGTACGACATCATCTCAATGGATTCCACTATTGAACTTAATTATTTTTACAAAAAAACGTGATTGATTTCATTAAAGTATTAAATACGGTGATTTTTTATAGTATTCTTAAACTGCGATAGTGTTTTTGCCAGAATAGAATTAAAAGCCTAATAATTTTAAATTGTAAAGATGTTAATTTAATTGTCACTCACCCTCTACTTTATGTTTAGTTTTTATTACCGATCTACTAATTTGGCAAAAATATTATATTATACATATTCTGTTTATCTTCATAATTTATCAGTTAATACACCAGTAATATCCAATTCCTCCCTCACTCATTGATGTTCAATTTATAGGTAGTACTTGAAAATACTCCTTCAAATGAATAAGCACATCAATATTTCTTTAGTTGTCCTCTTAAGAATTTAGCTACACGAAAGAAGCGAATTTAATTTGCGCATGAATGCAAAGTACCATCTTTTCTTTTGTTAGTTCCAGGCTTCTTACAACATGATCTTTCTACTATGTTTTATATTAAATTTAAAACCTATTTCTCTTTCTGTTAAACTTAAAACACAGTGGATGAGGTTTAAATCATTACTTTAAACAAATTATCAAAGTAGTTACCAAATGCCTCAATTTGAACAATAGCAATTATTAAATTTATGCAGCATATTTTTACATGCTTTTCTATAGTTCTTTCTACAATATGCAACACATAATATGCTACATAACTCTGAAAAGGTGGCAAAACAAATTTGTTTAAAATATTTCTACGCTGTGAATATATTTCTCATTTTCACAAGGGAAGTTTTTTTTTATAATTTTTCTCAATTTCATTATTAATGATATATCATTATCAGTATTCTCCAGGCTTACCCTAAAAATGAGTGCCAATTCATTGGTTAAAAGTGAAGTACATATTTTGTTCAATAATACCCCTTGCACTTTAATGAAATTTTCTTCTCTATACCATGATATATGTTATGTTTCGAACTTACCGTATCTTGCAAAGGAATAGTTGCCAGTAAGTAGCCCATTAGAGGATATCCTCCATTCATAAATATATTACGTTACATCCATCCTCAGGTCGTTGAGTGTTCGCAGTTATGATATTTCCCTAGCGTTGGATTTATTTCGCTTCTTGCAAGAAGTACATTTTTTTAAAAAAACGAGTATTAGAAGAAGCATTTTTTTTTCAGAAACGTGAGTTTAGTATACTTCTTATTATTTAACCCTATTCTAATAATCAAACTCGTTTTCTCAATCCTGTGACATACAACTTGCCTGTAGCTTTCGAAACTGACGTTATTTTGCACCTAAAATTGACACACTACTTTTGCTGAAAGATTGTATTCGAATCTCTATCATTCAGTCTAGGTAAGTCATATGCTAGTAAAGAAAATAACTACTTAAGAGCGCAATACACGCGTTTTGTAACCATGTAAATTCCAGTTGTACGCGTTGTAACGTTTAAATGCTAACAAGCTCTACTGTGAAAATATTTCTTAAACAATAATATTTAAATTAGCAATAATGTTAGTGGTATTTTTGAGCATTAAATCAGAATACTTCTTATAGCATGAAATATTAGTAATATATAACGAAATATAATAGAAAAACAGAGGATAAAATCATTGGTACTGTAATGTCCAGTAGTAACACTGCGCGTATTCAATTCATAGTATATTAAATGGCTGATAAAAGGCATAACTATAAATTTTTAAGATTTCTAAGAGTTCAGAAGAGAATGTTATACGGAGAAGAGAAATTGCTTACGCCTTCTCAGAAGAGCTAACTTAAACAGCTTTTTTACAGCCACATCTCTTAATCTAATTTCATTCAGATAAAAGTTTAATAATAATTTATTTGAATGTTTTTAAAACAGATTTCAGTTATGAAATGAATTGTCAATTGATAACACAGAACGAAATGTTACATTAGAACTTTTCAATCATCAATAATAGGAGAGTGGTTGTTAGTTATTTGTATAAACTTTCTTTCTTGTATCGTTAATAATCTGTTGTTTATATTAATTCGTTCTTTATCAATTTATTCAATACAATCAATTTACTTTATCAATGCTCAAGTAATACTACAGGCTGGAAAAAATAAAGAATGGTGAATAATTTCAGAAAAGTTACAGAACTCAATATTTGAAACAATTTACCGCATTACCCTACGAAGAACTCCATGTTTAATACAAAGCCGATTTTTTTGACATGGTCAACATGTAAGTGTTGGAGACTTCTGACAGTAACAGTAATTTGGACATTATAATCTTCGACAAATGAATTACCAATGATTATCGAACACTCATCGCGAACACAAACTTAAGATATGTTTGTGAACTAGACCATGAAAATCTTCAATAACTATGTGAACTGTCGTTACAAATTTAACAGAAATTTTTAAACATCCAAGCTGCTGTTACCAGAAAATTGAATAAGCATGAAAGGAGGACCTAAGTAGGATTTAGCAACATTTATATGGATGCATTTGGAAGAGCACAGTGTTAAATGCGGAATACTTTAGAGATAGTGGATATTTTTTTTAAAATATTAAAACAAGCTGTGATGTTCTTTTCTTCTCAGTAGAATTCTTCTTGGGGTAAAATTCAGTTTTACAGCTAGTTAACTTCCCTGTGTTTACTTGAAATAAGATTAAAGTAAACCTAGATGTTATGAGCAGGGTCACCAGATTAGTGACTTTATCGTCCTTGGCGAATAATGATATTGCCAAAAAAAACCTTGAAAAATCTCTGAAATCGAGCCTTCTGGAAATTTAGAATCAGCTTTTGTGTTGTTGCGATAAGCCAGGCTTTACCAGCCTGAGTTCCAACAAGCAGAATTGTTCTGGACAGCCGTTTCTGCAGCGCTAAGACTTGTTTATAATGTGGCTGCGTTTATCCATTACTGTAAAATACTCTGTTTTAATATTTTTCTAAGTATTTTCACCTACTTCATGTGATCATTTGTTAGTCCTTGTACATTAATAAGTTTGTTATTATTCAGGTAATTGCAAATTTTGTCTGATTTCCCGTCACTCAAATTTTCAATAATATTTAACACCGTAACATTTATGTGAACATTACTATATTTATCTGTCACATTGTGCATAAGCAAGGATTGCATTAAGTGTCGCTATACAAATAAGATTCAACTTTATAGAATTCAATTACATCTCAATTACATCCATACTCCTGATCAATCAAAACCTATCAATGTTCAAAAATTAAACCTAAAATTAGAAGATTATTATTTTTTTTTATTTCTTGTTTTTTTCAGTGGAAATAAACATTACTTCATAAATCACTCACATATTTAGCAAGTGTGGCCATCTTTTCCACCTGCGAAGAGGCTGTGCTGTCCTCAGAGATATTGTTGGAATTGTTCGATTTCTCACATCACTTCCAAGGAATACATTAAAGGAATGCGCAAGCACATTGTGAATGTCATGAGAGCAGCTCAAGTCCCAGATGCTCTTCAACAGACGGAAATATGCACTAATCAGGTCTCGAAGTACCACAAACCACTAAATCTTCCACTGGGTTGAGGATCACCACGGCAAAGTTTTTATTTTTGAAGGGAGTTCTCAATGAACAGAACGCAGTGCCATTAGCTTTAACATATGCCAGTTTCTTGGAGAAATACGCCAATGAGTACAAGAGGCAGGCGATCCGAATGGAAATTCAAAGACTTGGTGAATGGATTTTATAATTTTATAGCAAGTTTAAATTTGGTTTGTAGGAAAGTGGATATCTGGTGGCTATTTTGGTTAACAATGAATGGAAACTGGCTAACTCTGTACAAAACTATGTCTTTTTAAAATTGCATGCACACTAAGAAAACAAGGGAAAGAGCAAGACAAATGTAAAAAGGAATAGAAGAGAAAAATTCTTCATTACTTCGAATCTATTAATTATCTAATCTATAAGTACTGTTAATTGGTTTCTTCGAAGCTTTAAATTAATCCACACTGAGTGAAACAGTATATCTGTGGACAATAAAGAATTCGTTTCTATCGAATTTTGTTAAAATTTTGTATATTTACTTTAAATTAATGAAAACAATAAAAGAGAGTGAAATAAATGTAATGGAACACTTTTATTGCTTAATATATACAAAATAAAAAAAAGTAAAAATTTCTTTCAACTATAAAAATAGCGAACGTTTTCTTAGAGTCTATCTTTTCTACATTTCCAGCTTCTTACATCAAACGATAATACAGAATACCGTTATATGATATTCATCGTACTAAAAGTCCCTTTTTTCATTCTGGTTATTTTTCAAATAAAATCGTATGTTCTTCCAATGATATCCAATAACTCTCCAAGACTTTTCAATGCTATTTTTTCCTGTTTTTATGTACAGTGAAAATCGTTTAACACGAAACTGAGGGGGACTTAAATATTTTTTTAGTGTTATAAAAAATTTCGTCTTTAAGGATATTGTGAAAAAAACATTCATTCAACAAATTTAAGTTTATTTGAGTATTTTTTTATATGGCTATGTCTATACGTATATATTTCATAAAAACTCTTTAAACAATTATGGAATTGTCTCTTATTTTTTATTTCTCTCTTATTGTTGATAAAACAGAGTTATAAATACCAGAATCTTTACAGATATCTGTTTTTGATCAAGTTCCACCTTAATTTAAGCGAAATAACAGTTTGCTTTCCCCCTCTGGTCTTTTCCGCTGGGATCGCAAAAAAATTCTTCTAAAATAGAAAAATCAATGCAAACCAAACTCATTGGCTTTTACTCACGCTGCGATGTACTTTTTATTGAATTTCAAAACCAACTAATGACATATTAGCTATTTTTGTGTGGTGTTTGTACGGATAGAGGGTGAAAATATGTTAGATAAACAAAATTGGTTCGTGGCACAGTTTATTCCTAGGATATTTCAAAGCCATGTTAGCCTCCTTTCTACGTAGCAGGTGAAACATCTTCCCCTTCATTTCCCACCTCTCTTAAATCTCGCCTGCACTGCTAATGTTTTCCGTTTTTTGATCATTTCCAAAAGGAAAATCATTTCTAGCAAAGATTTTCGTTTCGTGTAAATAGGGAAAACAATGCATAAAAATACATAGTGGTTTTTCCGGACAGTTGTATTATTTCGTGTTAACTGATATTTCGTCTTGTGAGCTTTCGCGTCAAACGTATTTTTTTGTGCATCCCCTTCAATTTCAGTCGCTTCTACTCAAATTTGTTCTATGCTGATGAAAGATTCATCATCAAGAATTTGTTAGTATGAATAAATGTCCTCTGTGAAAACGGCAGCAACCAATGAGGCAAAGCTTAAATCAGGTTCATTTCAATAAATGTATTGATTTTCAATTTATTCCTTATAAATGAGTTATAAAATGATATCCTATAGCGGTTCATGTGACGTGAATAGGACAGCTATTGTAATCGATACACACCGAATGAAACTAGTATAGTATTGAAGGCTAAGTTATTTCTGTAGATTGTATTGCTGTTCATTGCGGCTCTATTGATTGTATGGAACCATCTTCGCGTCAAATTTTGAAACTAAAAACTTTCTTAAACACATAATAGTGAAAATTTACAGAATAATTAAAATTTTAGTTTATACTAATTATTTACACTTAGCAAGGTATAATATATATATATATATATATATATATATATATATGTAAATAATTTAAGTTTTCCTTCAAAGGGTTTTATATAATTCATAATGGTCTTGATTCATCCACGTGCTAATTAATTGTCAATTTTCGAACCTAACGGGAAATTAGATCTTTATTCATTAAAAAGTTGCCGCGCTCGCGTTTTTAAAGTAAGATGATGCAATCTTCCATCCATGAATTT
>BMAO01004652.1:0-47553 GCA_019973975.1 Trichonephila clavata
AATAAGCAGTGAGGACTATCAGGGATAATTACAATCAAATTGTTTGAAGTAATGAATTTTTAGGAAAGATATAAAAGAGAAAATTTTTAATAATGTTTCTTATCTAAAAGATTATATTTTGAGTCTTTTGCGTCCTTCAACATATAGCAATATTGTACTTCGTCCAGTTCAGCGCAATGTGTACAGTAAGCTGAGCTTTTAACATTTCTAGAAAAAGATTTCCAGCTTTCAGTATGAATTGAACATAGAGAGATATTTTGTTACAAAACACTTATCCTATTATTTAAAAGTATCTATTTTTTTTACTTAAAATATCTATTATTTAAAAGTAACAAAAATACAAAATAAATAATTTTGCTAATTTTTACGGTTTATAATTAAGATTGTATTGCAGCTTTAGTGTCGAGGTATATTAATATTGAATTCAATACATTGTTATTGTATAAAGGGGGGGGGGCAATGAAAATAATTATATTAAAAAAATGGGTCGAAAATACCAAAAGCTCGAGAAGCACTCACTGCATTACGTATATGACATCGCGGCGGCTTATGTTTGCTTACGTCGTAATGTAATTTCTTACAAAGATTGTTGTGCTTATCATTAATAAATAAGATTTAATGTCTGTTGTGCCAGTTTTTTTTAATATTATATCAGAAAATCATAGGTGTGATGAACAGATATCGAGCTAATATAAAAATATAATAAATAAAACGTTGTAATAATTCACAATAGGCAAATATACTAATACAGAAAACATTCAAACCACATAAATGAGCTTCAACAACATTAAGTGCATTTATTTCTGAAGAAAAAACAATTCCGATAGTACAACGAAATATTACAATCTGAATAAAAAGGCAATTGTCAATACCCGTAATTTTAAATAACAAGAGATATATCTTATCCTAACTTATATTAACCCAAAACAACATATCGACATTCGTTCGATCGTTGATCATAAAGATAACCCTTACAACACAAATCTCCATGTTCTTTAACACAATCTTCGCAACCAAACATGCTGCAAAAGACACTGGATTGCCCCAAAATCCATGACTGGTCTTCTCTTCTTCTTCGTCCTTTCTGATCATCGGCGGAAGATGGGCTCAAATAGGATTGAAATGGTTTTCCGAATACTTCTTTTTTCATTTTGGGATGTTCAAAACCACGAAAAAGTGAAGCCAAAGAAAAAATAAGGACAAAGAATAGAAGTAGTTTCATAGTTGCTCTGCAATGAAAATATAATTATAATTATACTAAATGTACATGAAATAATTTACTTAAAATAACTCTCGAGTGATTTAAGTCTATGATAGTCATGCGCCCTTCAGGACTTCGCGTGAAAATTTTTTTTTACTTCCTTACGGGAAATAGCCCTAATTTTATCTCCCAAGAAACTGAAACGTTAGCGTTTTCGGAACAGAATGGTGCAATCTTACATCACACCCGTATTTAAATCAATCAAAAAGGCCTTTAGTGGAAAACCATTGATTTCAACAGTTTGACCAAAATTATAAATGATTGGGATCTCGGGAACGAAGAAAAAAATAATTTTACGTATTGCTATTATGTCCGCCTCTTGGTTTGTTGTGTGGGCGTTTTTTTACGTAATTTATATAAAGGTAAATTGTTAATTACTAAGATGTTTCTTCCTCAATTGGGCCACGGCAACTAACAGAAATATTAGCTTAATTAGAAAATGGCTTCAATCAAGTCCGAAATAGTACATATCGTTACGTTGATCGGGGTTCGAGGATTTCATGCAAGTCAGTCACAAAGAACAAGACAGTTCCTTAAGAGCGCTGATAATTTATTATCGAAAATAAATCCTTGAAATACAGGATTCAGCAGCAAAATTCGCAAAATAAATATCAGAAAGATTTTACCCCTTCAATGGTACTCAGACACATTTATCAGTATCTGACATACACGTATGTAAAAGACTATTCACAAGCCCTGCTTGTCCTATTGAACAGCCAAGCTAATCGCTAGTCTTCAAGGTCAGACTCACTAATCGCTTGTTGAAATAAGACTGACTCGCTTCGGCCTGCATCGCTGTACTTATAGACACGGCGGAAACTTCGAGATAGATCCGCTAGCTTCAAAGATCGTGAAATTAGTGCATTTCTCCACTAATTTCTGGAAGAATCCATAGGGTCCCGAACTCACTAAAAATGTTCGCCAAGTTACCAAACTGGTCGCCAAAAATCATATCTACTTAGCTCTATCACCAAGATTTCGCCAAGTTCCCATTGAATCGCTATTATAACGCAAGGGACAGCGTTGCTTGCGAATATTACAATTTTACATAAAATAAGTTTTTCATAGAGTAATATAAATGCATTACACATCCAAATACAAATTATTAACACTACTTTACACAAAATTCGTAACAATATATATATCTATTGAAGAGAAGCGTCTGATACTCGCTCACTCACTCACTCACTCATTTCCGAAACTGTTAGTCTGACAGGCATGAAATTTGGCACGCATGTTTTTGTTCTTTGTCGTTGTTGAGTAGAGAACCGCTAAGAGCGGGTTTTGCAGAAATCGACTCCCCAAGATGGGAAGAGTTTACGAACGTGTAAAAGATAAATATATTTCTGCTTCAGAAACTGAACTTCTGCCTTTTTTAAAATCAAATGGCAAAATATATAAGAATATTTTTGAATAAAATCAAAAGCTTAATGCCAGAACTTAGATAGAAACAATATACAGTTCCACAACTTCATGAAATACTCAGCGAAGCGGGTAATTGCTCAATTTTGGAATTTTATGGATTTCAAAAATAAAAATTAAGACAACTGCTATTTAATTGACTCTTATATACAACGATAGTGTTAATAGGTGAAATTAAATCCGCAAAAGGAAACTTTGTTCTTTACAGTATGCATGCTGTAAAGGCTAAATTTTGAACAGAAAAAGTTCATTATGCTATCAAATTTCTTTAAGAAGAAACTCGTCCTAAATAAGCAGTGAGAATATTTAGCGATAATGATAATCAAATTGTTTAAAGTAATGGATTTTTAAAAAAGATATAAAAGAAAAAATTTTAATAATTTTTTTTAAAAAGAAAATGCAAGATTTTTTATCTGAAAGATTAAATTGAATCATTTATATCTTTCAAGATACGGCAATATTATACTTCGTCCAGTTAAATGTAATGTGCACAATGAGCTTGAACCTTTAACGTTTCTGTAAAAAGATTTCGTACTTTCAGTATGAAATCAACAAGAAGAGGTTTCGATACAATACTTTTATCCTATTACTTCAAAGTAACTTGTTTTTACTTATAAATTATCTATTACTTAAAAGTTTAACGGTCTATCCACGATTCTTCCACTAATCCTCTTGGGTAAAATTAATCTTTTACAGTGAGTTCAGTTGAAAACCTTTCTCTGTGAAGAAGATGAGGTTTAGGCAAATGAGTGCTTCTATTTAAGCGTTGGCATTAGAATAGACGAAGATGGGGTTGATAGTTGAAAGCGGAGATTGAATTACGAATATTATTATGACCGGATGTCGTATAGTTAAGCAAGTTATCTAAAGAGAATACAAACGTAGGAATCAAGAGCGCTCCCGTATTCAGATAAGTGCGTTTATTTATATGATATTTGAATTAATCCTAAGCGATTGCTCTTTCGGATTTAATGGTTAATGCATTCTCTCCTTTTAATTGTGTAGTTTGATTAAGTGAAGATAATAATAAAACTGCGTTTAAAATACTATGGCTGATCTTTGCTCGAACCCCCCAAACACTAACGTCCTCTGGGCCGTTACAAAAAAAAAATAACTTACTGAAAAGTAACAAATACAAAATGTAAAACTTAACATTGGTAATTTGTACGGTTTATAACTAAGGTCTTATTGTAGCTTTAGTGTCAAAATACATTAATATTGAATTCAATACATTGTTATTGTATAAGGGGGGATGATGAAAATAGTTATTAAAAATTGGGTCAAAAATACTGAAAACTTGCGAAACACGATATCACATCCTATTATATCGCGGTTTATATTACCTTACGACGTAACGCAGTTTCTTCGAGATTGTTATGCTGATCATTAATAATTAAAATCTAATGTCTGTTGTGCCAGTTTTTGAATACTATATCAGAAAATCATATGTGTGATGAACAGTTACTTGAGCTAATATAAAAAAGTAATAATAAATCAAATGGAATTATATATAGAATGAACCTAAAGTCTCTTGATCTAATTATAAAACTTTATGACAAAATAAGCATTTAATATAATAATGCAACAAGTATCATTGGATAAGTCGGTATTAGTAGTTTTAATGTGCAGTATATGCCATGAATATTCCTTCAAGAGTAACTCGGAGGAGCATTTGTATGAAAGACATCATTTTCGACCGAAATGGCGACGATCAAGAGAAAGCTTAGTGTGTGTTATGTTTCACGACGCGAAATCGCAAATTAAACTTAAATTTAAATTTCAACATTGTCATGGGAGCAAACTTCGTGGTGCAAAATCAATATAGCGATAGTATTGAATGCTTACAGAAATAGACAGCATTAAAGATATTCCTAGAAGCAGCAGGCCGAATAGGAGTGAAGCAACCATTGCACTTAACACTTGGCGAGAACTGGAATACCCCTTAAACCTTCTCCGAGCTATTGAGGAGGCACACGTTGAAATTTACTAAAGTAAATGATCTGATACAAAAAAAATTTACCGCAGTACAATACATCGAAAAAACATGCCTAATTGTAATTGAGCACAATAAATATTTATAATCTGGGCAAAACTTTGGGCTCCCCCTATATATATTTAACTCAGTGGTACAACAGCCCATAGAGGGCTAAGGCCTACGGTGCCTGCCTCAGTTTCCGTAACCTTGTAATACCTATCGGTTCCTGCTCGGCTCCGAAACCCCTTGTCTACCCGCAAACCCGGCCAGGTGTGTGGGAGAAACTGAATGATGAACAGACATGATTTCAATCTAATTAATTTATTGTTACCAAAATATCAATCAGACACAAAAACAATCTAATTAAGATAGGCGATCAAATAGTAGAGCGAGGAGGTGAGATTCACCAACACGGGGATAATACTACGGACCCTCAACTGAATCTACGATAGCTTAAATACGCTCAATATAAACTACGTCACACACTAATAAGCTAACTTCTTATTAAACAAGCTCACGATACCTGTACTTTTTACGCAGCGGATCCTACACTGGAATCTTGCAGATCTTTATTTGGTTTAAATCAATGTCGTTGGATCCACTCTCCGTAATCCTTTTCGTGGACTAACTCCAAAATCTCTTAATAATTCTATGATTCTTCAACTAACTCGCCAACTCACTTGCTACTCTTTGCTAACTCCCCCTTGCCAACTCTCAAACTCGCGAAAACAGAATTTATATAATATACTTCATTTACATAATCACTCTACTCTTTCTTGGTCGGCGAAAGTTGGTTGAATTAAAACATTTTTCCCCAGAAAAGTCCCCAAGGTATTAATATAGTCGCTGATAGATCCGTCACAACCTTGGGTGCTGAGGTGCATGAGCAAATGTTCGGATCAGGTGACCAATCTGAAGCGAAAGACTCAATGTGTTTAATTCCCAATCAAGGTTGACAATCATTTATAGATCCACTAAAGGGATGAAAGGCTGAGTCGACCTTGCCCAGGACCGGGTTTGAACCACGGACCTGTGGCGTGGAAGCACGATACGATACCACTTAGAAACAGGGCTTAATATATATATGAAGTGAACTTAGTAGCGCAAAAGACCACGAGGGCCGAAGCCTACTGTGCCTGTTTCAGTTTTTGTGATTTTAGGCGCGGGTTGCATGTGCAGATGTTTCGGTCAAATTGTCCATCTAACGTGAAATCCTCACTGTTCAGTTTCCAAGCAAGCTTTGCCCTTATTTATCGACCCACTGAAGGGATGAATGGCTCAGTCGACCTTGCCCAATTGGGGTTTGAAACCCGGATCTGTGGCGTGGAAGTGCGATACACTACCACTGAGCCACTGGGCTTTCAATATATATATATATATAGACTGGTGTCCAAAAGTTAAGCATAAACCGTAAAATGCAAAAAACATGGAGTAAATATTCGTAAAATTATTCCAAATTTCTTGCGGATATTAATTGGTGAAGAAGAAACATTGGGTTTATAAAAAACTTTTCAGGCGACTACGTTCTACGCGAAACACCGGCGCGTGTCGGAACGCTAAGAAACCGATTCACGCAGCATAGGCAGTTTATACAAGTTTCGTGCAACTGCTGTGTGAAGGAACGTTGTTAACCATAAACAAGGTGAATGATGGCACAAAGACGCCAATTGGACATGTTTACGAAAGGAAGAATCGTTGGAATGCTGGAATCCTCACGATCACAAACCGAAGTGTCTCGAATTCTGAATGTGGACCAGTCTGTGATCGCAAGACTGTGGCAGAGGTTTCCAAGAACGGGTGATGTTACCCGACAACCAGTATCAGGGGTCGACCAAGAGTCACAATCCCTCGCCAAGACCGATATCTGGTAATAAGTGCGCGACATCAGAGGGGCAGTACTGCCAGAGCACTGGGTTCGGCGCTCACAGTCACCACAGGAATACGAATTTCGATACAAACTGCTTACAGGAGACTCAATCATGCTGGCCTGTATGCCAGAAGACTAGCAGTTTGCATTCCCCTCACATCTGCGCATAAACGCGCTCGTTTGAACTGGGGTTTGAAACATCAACATTGGAGTGCGGGAGTGTGGGCCAATGTAATTATAATTAAACTAAATATTTTATATCTAATGGCAGATTATGAACAGTTACAGCAGAGAACAAATATAAAGAAGAAACAGAATGCAACAAAAAAAAAGCTGAAACAGAGTTCATTAAACCAGCATATCTCTAGCCGCACACTAATGTTCGGCGAGAATCTTCTTGGGTAGAGCAAGACAGTGTAGACTCTACACCACGGGTGGGCAAACTTTTCCAGGGTACGGGCTACTTTTCTAATTTTTTCAAGGAGTTGCGGTCCACCCAGTGTCAGTGGCGACACAAAGGGGTCCACGGATCTGGACCCTCTATCTCATAACACTTCATTTTATTTCGCTTCATTATAGTCCCATGTATATAGTATGAAAAATGCAATTAAGTATTTGATATTAGTAATATTTTTTATTTATTAATGGAAATTATATGTTCGGTAATGTATTTTTTGCTGTTTTTTGTTCCCGACAATCGACAAAATCAAAAAATTATGTTTGGCTGCGTGTTGGGGCATGATACGAGAATTGTAGACCTTCAACCCTCGACCCCCTTCCCTTTAAAATTCTTGTGTACTCTACTGCCTAATGTTGTAGATGTGGTGAGGTGAAGAAAAGGTTATTATTATAACTCTTATAATAAGTACGGAATATGTGTATACATATATACCTACAGAAATAAAATAAAAAACAACACTTTTAAAACCACATTTAAAGCAATAAGGCAAGATGCAAACTTAATAACAATTGCCCTAAATATAATTATATCAAATGATACATTTATTATGAAACAATTCAAAATACATTAAAAAAATAAAATATTTTTTTCTAAAGTTAGCTTTTGTTGTTATAGTCAGTAGAAGGCTTAGTCTGTGTACTGTCAACCAATCTTGAATTTTCCGTATATAATTACTAACTGGTAAAATTTTTAGGCGGTCACCCCAAAATGTCTTAGCGGTCCACCGGTCGATCGCGATCGACGTAATGACCACCCCGGCTCTACACTGTCACGGACTCGTGAACAGTCCGTGACCTCTCCAGAGCTGCACAGAACGCATATCGGCGAAAGAACAACTTTGAGTCTATACAAATGGTTTTGTAAGCAGTCATGTCCAGTTGCTCTGCGTAATTTAGCGACCGAAGCGCAGCGTAACGCCTTGGTCCGTTACTCAAATTCAGGATAGCATTTTTTTTCAAGATTTGTGGGAAACATGGTTGTAGAGGTCTTCCTGAGCACGGGCTTTGATCGATCTTTCAATGATATTTTTAATGAAATGGAAGAACATAGAATAAGAAATTTTCTGCAGGATAAGAACACCCTTTTTAGCCAGGAAATAATCTTTCTCGTTACCTGGAACTCCGCAGTGGGCAGGAACCCACTGGAGGACAATCGTTTTCTCAAGTGATGGCAGGTTTGTAAGATCATGATGATAATCCAATATGTCCTGTGTTATGGGATTGTTATCAGAAACGATAACCAACGGAGCCGCTCTGGAAATATTGTGGATAAAAGCTCTTGCAAATTTTTCCAAATGACACTGCAGGTGGGACAGATTTGTGCAAATCACAGCAATCTCACCGCCAAACATTGTACCTCGGCCTAAAGGGACGTAGAAAGAAAAAAATGGGGAGAAAATTCCGCACTTGCATTTGGGATATCAGACAAGAAAGATCCATTGGTAAAGATCATAAGCCACTCTGGTTCAGGATAAGGAATATTTAGTACTTGGAGAGAGAGAGAGAGAGGGCTCTCAAAATAGAGTTGTCTATATTACTTTCAGTTACCTTTTGACTCAGGTCAAGATTAATCCAGAATAGTTACAAATTCCTTGGTTTTTGTAGTGGAACGATTAATTCTGATTCATGACTTAAACCAAGTGAATTTTTTAACTGAAGAAAGCCTGAAATGAAAACTGAACCCTGTAAAAAGCCTTTCTGGGTCTATAAATTTCTAGTCAAATCTTGATTGACTTCATTCCCCAGTGAAAAACATCCAGGTACTCTAATGATGTTTTCCCAAAGAATTAAGGCATTTTCTAGAATTACGGTTCTTAACGGCTTATCTCCAGTAAAAATAAGAATGGAGTCTATCGGGGTAGTCTTTACTGCTCCAGCAACACTACGTAAGGACTGGTTTCGGACTTTTTTCAGGGTATCGAGTACATTCTTGCCTACCACAACAAATGATTCACAGCAAAAACGTTTGATGTGTGATGTTTGGAGCAAGGTTTGACCAGTATAGCCTTATATTGCCCTATCAAGGCGTTAAGGACACTAATTCTCTAAGTTGCACGGTTCGAAATGTCCTCTAGATGGGGCTTCCGTGTTAGTTTTATAAGTCTAACGTCACTCACAGATATCTAAATTTATCGCAAAAGGGGATTTGATACCTTTATACATCAGGAGAAGGTCCAAAGTTTGATGCGTAAGTGATAAAGCCAAGCAGTAAGATTTATTTAAGTTCACCTCCATATTATTAGTATCACACTAAGCCTCCGCAGCGTTCAAAGTGGCAGATAATTTAGTCTCTATGCTTTTCACAGTATTTTCATTTTTAGAATCTGTCCAGAAGACAACATCATCAGAGTATAACAGGCATTTGAATCCAGGAGTTTCTCTTATATTCGAAATCAAATCAATAATATAGATGTTAAAAAAAGAGCAGCTACTAACAGCTCCCTGTGGAAGGCCTGTTTTTAGGATCTTAGATTTTGACAGTGCGTTACCGTACCTGATTCTGCAAGATCGTTGACACAGGAAGCATCGGATCCAATTAAACAGGTTTGCTCTAATATCTAGTTTTGACAGCTTCAGTAGAAAGACACTCCCACCATACATTATCATAGGTAGACTTGAGGTCAATAAAAACTGCTATCAGCTGCCTGCCTTGAGGTCAATAAAACCTGCCTGCTATCCAGGGTGACCTTTACAAATTGCCTCAGAAGGGCAACATGTTGGTTAGTAGATCCAGAGCTCCTCAGCAAAAAATCCACTAGTTTCTAGGTAGGAGTTAAATCTACTCACAATTACTTTCTCCGTAGCATTTCTTGCAATACTAGTAGGCGATATTGGTCTATAGTTTTAGAGATTATTAGGATCTCTGTACTTCTTATATATGGGTATAATGATAGAGATTTGCCATTCTGCCAGTAATAAGTAATTATTTGTTCATTACCAAGATGTTTTTTCCTCAATTGGGTCACGACAACTAACAGAAATATTAGCTTAGTTACAAAATGGCTTTAATCAAGTCCAAAATCTGATACTCGCTCACTCATCACGACATTTCTGAAACTGTTAGTCTGACAGGCTTGAAATTTGGCGAGCATGTTTTTGTTTTTTATCGTTGTTGAGTAGAGAACCACTAAGAACGGGTTTTGCTGAAATCGACTCCCCAGAATGGGGAGAGGTTACGAAGGTGTAAAACATATATAACGCTTTACTAACTCAGTTTCTGCCATTTTTAAATCAAGAGGCAAAACCTATTAGGATATGTTTGAATAAAAGCAAAAGCTTAAGTTAAGACTTAGATATAAACAATATACAGTCAGACAACTTCATGAAATACTCAGCAAAGCGGGTAATTGCTAAACTTGGCAAGTGAGTGGATTTCAAAAATAAAAATTAACATTCCTGCAATTTAATTGACTTATGTGCAATGATAGTTTTAATAGGTGAAATTGTTCCTTACAGTATGCATGCTGCAAAGGCTAAATTCTGAACACAGAAAAAGTTTATTACGCTATCAAATTTCTTTAAGAAAAAGCTCAATTCCTAAATAAGAAGTGAGGATTAATCAAATTGTTTAAAGTAATGCATTTTTAAAAAAGGTATAAAAATATTCTAATATTTTTTTTAAAAAGTATGTAAGATTTTTTTTTATCTAAAATCTTTTATTGAGTCTTTTGCATCTTTCAGAATACAGCAATTTTCGTATCCTTCGTCCAGTTCAGCGTTAGAATGAGCTTGAACTTATAACGTTTCTGTAAAAATATTTCCAAGTTTCAGTCTGAATTGAACAGAGAGAGATTTTGATTTAGAAACATATATATACAAATATACCAATTGTACTTAAATTATTTTTAGTAACTGTGTAAGTGAAATATTTAAATTATATATCTTATTAATTTGAAGTGACTGAATGTCATTTTTTAAATGACTCAAAATTGAGAGAATAAACACATACGTAAAGGGCAACAGCTTTTTGTGAGTAGCTGAGAACTTATATTTTCGGTAAATCTGTTCTTATTATCTTATATTCTACTATAAATTCTTACTTTTTTTTATCACTAAATATTTCATTTATCAGAAAAAAATCACTCCTGAGTGTCTTAGGTTTTCCCCTTTAGTTTTATTACTTCTGATAACTGTACACAAATTAAGACTACGCACCGATTGAAACTACAAGTATTTATGAAGAAGAGTTTTATCAATTTCCATTCACTTTTTCGATGTTAGGCTTAAATTCTTGAAGCATTTGGCTCTTTATATGTTTTGCAAAAACGGCAGGACGCAAAGATGTTAAATTTATGACATATTTATGCTGCTTTCACATATAAAAAAGTTGCTTTGAAATAAAATTCCACTCATATTTTTTTTAATCAAATATTTTATTTAAAATAATTCAATGATTACTTAATAAGAATGAATACTTATATAAAAATATATAAAAAGATATATTGAGCATGGTAACTAGTATCAAGTTCAAATATTAGCAAATTCAATTATAACTTTCATCACTACACTCTCATACAATACAATGTATTGAATTCAATAATGCTATATTTTGACGCCAAAGCTACAATACGACTTAAAACTCTTAAGCTCTCCCGGCTGGATATGAGTTTCTTGCTCAGCCAAAGCGTTAATTACCCCGGATGTATATGCACGCTTTTCCGTAGATCTTTTCTGTCACTGCGATCCATAAAATTATTCCGAAGGCTTTGGAATACAATAAAAGGACCTTGACGGTGTTTGCAAAGGATTTTCTTATTTGTTTCTTTTCTCCCCCCCCCAATACATCACATACTCTAGCATACGCGGATAACAATGGCATTGGGTAGTGAATCGTATAACTTTGTATCGGCAGTTCAGAGATTAATTATAAACCGTAAAAAGTATCAAGAGAAGTATTAATTTTTGTATTAATTTTGTACATGACAAGCCCATGGGGTCACTTGTAATTGTTAAATTTGTTCTTAACTTGGTATTGTTAAATTAGTTATAAAATACACATTCTGCAGTACGAATACATTTATAAGTGTATTATATCAGTGTATTTTGTTTCTTATTGTGTCAGAATGTATTTTGTTTGTTTACTTTCAATAAATTAAATATTTTAAAAATAATCTTTTGTTTTCGACTTAAAAATAGGCTCGCTCGCCCCTCGTAGAGTTGTCACGCCCCCAGGAGGCACACCCCACAGTTTGAGAAACGCTGAGTTCGCTGATTTCACACACAGTTACAGTCTTTTAAAATAGACTTAAAAAGAGGCAAATTTTCAATGTTTTTTAATCGTTTAAGGTATCCGACTGGTTGCGACAACTTTTTTTTTAAAAAAAGAGAGATGGAAATATTTTGTTATTATTAGATTTGCTTAGTGAATTTTAAGAAAAATGTGCTACAATTAAGAAGAGAAAAGGAAATTATTATTACTAAAATGTGAAAAAATAGGCAAAAATTGACAAAAAAAATAGCATAAATGCGGTCCATTCTGTCCAAAGGTTTACGAACAAATTTACAATTTTTTCAATTTAATGCGTTGCTATATTGTTCGATTTTGAAATGACCTCCAGGATAAGAGATTTTCCTTTTTTTAAACAAAAAAGAGCACTTTATCTCAGTTATTATATAAAACTGCTTAAAAAACCAGTGATTATATTCACATAAGGGACCGTAAATTTTGTAATAAAACAGTGATGGATAAATCTGAAGGTTAAAACAATTCTACTGTTATGCATAACATACACAAAAAATTTCACTTAATTATTTTCAAAACTTTTTAAGCAATCGCTGTTTGAGCATTTTCCATAAAACAGACTACAAGTAAAACGCGTTTTAAAGTATGACATCTTAGTTAAAATAATGGCACTGCTTTTACTAAAACACTTGCAGTTTTTGTTCTAGTGAACGAAAAATGATAAACATGATATTTTTATAAAGCTAATAAGATGGCCCATAAAATAAAATTATAAAAAAAATTGTCAATTTTTTGCAAAATTCACAATTTTAGGGTAGTACCTTCACATTTTTATCCAGAAATTTCTCGATTTGAGCCATGCAATAGTCATATAACACAGAATAAACCTTTAGCCAAATTTAGTAACAAAAAACGCGGAAACTATCAAGTAGTGAATTTTATACAAATTTTAAATTGCATCATTAATCTTTAAACACCGTTTCAGCCTTTTAGACGGTTTCCCCCCCCCCTTCTTTAGAAAATAATTTTCGTTGAGTGTTCCCAGATTTGACAGATATACAAAGAAATACGCTTAAGACTAACAACCGGTTAACACGAAATAATACAACGGTCCCTACAAACTACTATATATTTTTATGCCTCTTTTCTCTAAATACGAAACGAAAATCTCAAATCAAAAAGATTTCCCTTCTAGGAACAAACAAAATACGGAAAACACCAGTCACGCGGAAGAATTTTTTTGCAGTAAATGATGACACAGTTTATGTACATCCCCAATTATGGCAGACAAAAACATTTTAGAGTTTATTTAAAGCTCAAAAAATATGATTGATGCAGATTCCGACGACGAAAATGAACTGAAAAACACAGCTCCTGATCCCACGTTATTCGAAATGAGGAACATCATGAAACGTATGCGCAGTTATTTAAAAGCACATCCCCATGTTAAAATGAATGACTAAGCGGTCGACATCGAAAAATTCGTTGACAGTTTGATGCTAAAAAAAAAGGCAATGCAAAGAAAAATATCAAATTATTTTCCAAAAACTCAATAAATGTTTTTCTTTTGAAAACCTTGAAAATTTTGTATTAAATTTCATAGCGAACGTTTTTGTTTCATCGATTTTTATTAAATACATACATACATACATATCTATGTAAATAAAATATACTCTAATAAACTTAATTCTTTTGAAAACATGATTTTTTTTTTTGCAATATCCTTTAACACGAAATTTTTTTAGCAAAAAAATATATTTCAATCCTCCCAGTTTCATGTTAACCGATTTTCACTGTGTCACATGACATGACATTTCGTATTTGCTTCCGACCTTGAAGCTCATTATAATAACTATAAATGCTTAAATATTAGGCTAACTTGTTGAACTGTATGGTTTTAATTTAAAAATTCATCCCCGATAAGCGACTACTCAAGTTTATGTAAAATAAAATTATTCAAATGAAGTAATTTTTTAGAGAAAATAAATAATTACAGGAAACTATCGAGCCATAAATCATCAATCATTGCATTTATTATAAAAGAAAAAAACAATTGCAAATGAACTACAAAACTTTACACTCCGGAAGAAAGATGCAGTCGGTAGAAGTCCTAATTTTCAATAACACTTGCTATATGTAACTCTGAATTTTAATGATTAACCTGTAAAAACATATCGACATTCATCCGATCTTTGATCGTAAAGAAAGCCATCACAACATAGAGCACCAGGTGGAACGTAACATTCCTTGCAACCAAACATGTCACAAAAGCGTTGGGATTTGCCAAAACTGCCTGCGTTGTCGCCTTGTCTTCTTGTTCGTCCTGAAGTGTTGGATTGAAATATTTTCCTGAATATGTCTCCTTTCATTTTTGGATATTCTAGCCCCAAGAAAAGTGATGTCAAACAAAAAATAATGACTAGGGATAGAAGAAGTTTCATGGCGGCTCCACTGTCTGTAATGAAAATATAATTATAAATGTTTTAAATAACTGTGTATTATAGAACTTGGTGAGTTTGTGGGGTTTTTTTATTTAGATTATAATTCAAAATTATATACAATACATTTATTGTGGTGTTAATAGGGAATATTAAACCTGTGCAAAACAAACTTTTGTTATTTGCAGTTCTTTTTTTGTTAAAATGGCTAAATTTTCAGCAACATACACCGACGAAATCCTTCTATAGCTCATATCTTGGCCAAGACTTTTTAAAGTAACGAATGCCCTGACTAACGAATGCCCCGCTAAGTGGCTCCAAAGCGTGTTTTTTAAATTCGAGTCCAGGGAAACTGGAAAAATCATGGCGTTTTTTCCGAAGGAGCAAAAACGGAAAACTTTTATGAATTTAAGAACAAATTCGTGTAAATTCTAGCTTCTAAAAATAAAAAAAATATGGATATTCTAATAAGTATTTACTAAAATCCCAATTACGAAAATGGTAAGTTTTAAAACTGATCGAACAATTCCATGAAAAAATTTAACTCCTGAAAAATAAGAATGTTCTTGTTGGAAGATATCGATGTTCGAAGGAGAAAAAATTGAATTTTTTAAGACCAAGAACAAATTCCTGTAAAATATAGCTTCTAAAAAGGTATTAAGAACATTCCAAAATTACTCAAAAGACCTTTGCTGAGCCAGGTACCTTTCCTTATGCTCTTACACACATCATGCGGTCACTCTGCTACTTTCGAACGGCATCTTCATTCCTATATATTTATATAACCATCAAATATACATTCTTCCGGATAATATTCCTACATTTCTCATACATTCATACTTTGAGCAATCAAACCTTCTTGCATTTAATAATTCCATTTTGCTTCCAATTCATTAAAGAAAAAACTGTTAAGCCTTGTACTGGAATTATTTTAAACATCAACTGGCACTCGGACGTAGTAAATCAATTAACAATCAAGAGCAGAAAAGATGCAAAGGACTCAATTACCTCTGTTATATAGCTATTTACCAATAGCAGCTAACTAAAGATCACTAATAAATATCTCTTGTTTTAAAGTTTATAACAGTGCTTCTCGAACTTTCACTATTTGTGACCCAATAATCAACCCTAATTTTCATCGCGGCCCTCTTCCTTACAATAACAATGTGTTGAATTCAATAATACTTTACTTTGACACTAAGGCTACAATACTACCTTAATTTCTTAAGTGCCACCGGCGTATATAAACGTCTCGCTCACCAAAGCTTTAATTACCCCGAACGTATATATACGTCTTTTCAAAGTACAATCTTTTCTGTGCGCTGTTATCCATAAAATTATTCCGAAGGCTTTGGAATACAATAAAAGGACCGTGACAGTAGGTTTGCGAAGAATTTACTTATTTCTGAGAATTTGCTTATAAAAAAATATATATATATAATTGCTTTTTTCTCCCCCCCCCCCCCACGCATCACATATGTGTGCCCATGTGGAAAACGGTTGACTTGGGGAGCAAATCGCGTAACTTTTTATCGGCAGTTGATTATAAACCATACGAATCATCAAGATAATTTTTAATTTTGTATATAATTTTATATACGACAAGACCATGGGGTCACTGGTAAGTTATTAAACTTCTTCTTATAGTATTGTTAAATTAATTATGAAATACATTGTGCAGTCTGATACATTTATAAGTGTATTATATCGGTGTCAATGCGCCCTTTATTTTTTATTATGTCAGAATGTACTTCATTTCTTTTGTTCAGTAAATTAAAAATAATTTTTTGTTTACGATTTTTAATATGCTCGCGCCCCCTTTGTGTGTAGAGTTATCACGCCCTGTTAGGGAGCGCGCCCCACAGTTTGAGAAACGCTGGCTTATAATGACGAGTAGTTAGCTTGGCGAACTTATCATCTGACTTGACGACAAAAACAAATAGTTCAAAAACCCGGGATAGGCTAAAATAGGATCCAACCCAAACACCGTAACAAAATCAGCTACTTCAGCGATTCTTCGACTTTCATCCGCCGCGGACCCCCAATATGTGTCAGACAGACATCGTGGACCCACAAGATTTTAAATACCCTTTCCTGACTTAATAGTCTTGATCGAAATACATGTTCTAGTACAGTTTTTTCAATGAGGGCAATTCAGTAATTTAGTCTAGGATGAAATATCTTTCTATTTTTCCACGAGGCCTTTTAGAGCTCGTAAAAGAGGAAACTCTTAACGTTATATGAGAGACTCCACGGACCCCCTAGATAAACGCTGTGGCCCCCAGGGGTCCGCGGTCTACAGTGTAAGAACCACTGAGCTATTTGGAGAAAAGTCTACAAGTCTAAGAAAACCAGCATGGATTCTCTGGATATAATAGTAATTAATCCACAAAAACATCAATGCATTTTTATAAAATAAGTAAAAAAAAAAACGTTTTTAAAAAAAAAGCAAAAAAAAAAAAAAAAAAATTGCTAAAATATTTCTTTAAAAAAAAATTTACTAGCGCTTTGGCCTCCTTTAAGATACAGAAATATATATATTCTCGGATTTATAGCTTATTGTATATCTAAAAAGAGTAAGCTCTACTTACGGGCATTTCCATTACAATATTCCTCGCTTTCGATAAGAATTGAACAAGGATAATTTGTTGTAGGTACGAGATTTTGTAATTTAACTTCTGTAATGATTTCACTGTAATTATTTTATGATTTAGTGGTTGAAATGTTTAATTACACAAAAACGGGAGCATAGAAAGATATATAAAGAAGCAATAGTTTTTCTTGCACATTTCAGGTTTTATATTTTCATTATTGATCATTTTAGATTTTATTTTAACTTCTTAATTTTGTTATGGTTAACTTATTTATTAGTCGAAACCATCCCAGACAACCTTGCAGTTTTTTTGCTCTTTTTAGTTTTTAATTCAGAGTTCAATTCAACTTTACTTCAAGGCAGTCAATACAGTGATTCTTGTCAACCAATGGCAGACGAGTCTTTCGTCTGCTTGCTCAGAATAATTTCCATCACATCGGATGCCTCCAAAGCAGTCACCTTAGCCACACCCCCTTGCTCCTTTCATCCACCAACCAGGGAGCTCCCTCCCAATTCAGGCCTCTCCACCAAAAGGCCCCAAATACATTCCCAGGAATGCTTCGAGTTCCGTTTCCCAAAGAAGTCAAGCGTTCATTCAGTTTAACTTTAGAGAAAGAATCCTTTTCGACTACTTATAAAGAATATTTTGAGCATTATGGACTTGTTTATTTATTTTCTTTTTGTACTTATTCTTTAAGTGCTTGATTCTCCAGATCTTTTGTAAAAACGGCTGCAGTCGAAAGGTTAAATTTATGGTAGCTATTTTCCTATCATTACTTTTATGTATAAATAAAAGAAAGCTTGTTTTCAGAAGAAGAAAAAGCTCCTCAACAAATGCATCTATGTCAAAAGGAAAACAATTTAAAAAATTTTAAAAAATCGGTTTAATTTCATATACTTTAGAACTTGTTTTCGAACGAATTCTGATAGGATAACCCCAGAAAAATATCCAACCTTGTTAAAAAAAAAAAATTTGCTTCGAAAATTTTAAATAATTAATTTTTTGATAAGTTTATTTAAATAGCATTTCATAAAAAAGTTAAATTAAAAGTTAATTTAAAAAGTACATTTTCAACATTTTTAAGGAAATTTTAATAACTTTAACTCAAAATCTATCGAATTAAATGACAAGTTGTTTACATGATAACACAGATTTCAGCTCCACAATCGTTGAAAGAGTTTTCAGCTAGCCTTTCCACCCCCCTTTGCAGGAAATTTCTTTGCACTATATATATAGTTCTGATTCATATTAAATCATGTGAGGTCACGGTTGTTTTCTGATTCTAATTTCTTGGAGTTCCTTGGAGATTATTATATCAATCATGAATGTCAAAATCTCATACTTCTGGCCACGCAAAATGCAACACCCTGAAGAAGGCATGCAAAACTATGTTAAATTCACGTCATGCGTTTGGCGGCGATGAAATATGCAAATCATTAGCATTATAGCGCAGATGCACATCTCGGGCAACCGTAGTGCCACCCCCAAACGCCATATACGGGAAGAACAGCTTGGCGATTTGAAATACGGCAATAGTTTTTTCGCGGTTTTTTTTTTTTTTTTTTACTTAAACTGTTTACCTATGCCTCGTGGAAGACATCGGTAGTCTTTTGACTAAGTTTCTGAATTCGACCGAGGAAGAATAGAAGCCTATATGGATTTCGGATTATCCTTCAGAGAAATCGGTCAACGTATTGAACGGAACCAAGAAATTGTGATGTGGATCTGTCATACCTGGATGCAGGGGGAAATGACGGACCGACGGGCTGATTGTGCTGATTTCGAATCCATAGCTACGCGAGCACATTTAATATTAGAGACATTTTAATGAAACAAATGTACCCTATATATCACGTTTTTCTACAATGTTTTTTTAAATCAGGAGTAAAGAGGATTTCTTGTTGAAATTCTCTTCACAACCTGCAGGTTAATGTCAGACAAATTGCATCCATATTTATTCTTGTGCAAGTTCATACAAGAAAAACATTGCTCACAAATATATGGTGACCCAAATGTAGAGAACATTTTCTGTCTAGGTTTTTGGTTATCTTGACAGGCCACACAAAAAACTCTATGCTGGCCGTAATTTGCCCACTCCTGTTCTATAATAATAATATTTTGGCTATTTATAGCCAATACCTCTGTGCAGAGGTTGATTTACAATTTTTGAAATATATAATTTAGAAGTGGATTCATTCATATTTTATTATATCAAAGTAGAGAAAGTTTTTAACAAAAAACACTGTTTATTATTTCAATCGGTAATGACTGAAAAATAATGTGAATTTTTAAAAAATCCTGGTTCAAGCTCTTTAGAGAAGTGTCTTAGCTATATATAAGCAAAATATTATTATTATTGAAGCATTTTCCATAGAAAGAGAATGTTTTGAAAATATGTCATTCTTTCTTCATTTATTTGCCAAAAAGTTGCGTTTAAACAGTTTTTTTTATCGTAATTGTTGGGTTGAAGCGAGTGAAACTATTTTTCTGGCGAAAGGATAACTATGTGATGAGCCCTCGCGTTTTCCCGTGTTCTTCCACTCATTCCTTCTACGGGGATTACACGCTGTGTGCGGTAATCGGAATTTTTGCTGTGTGCCATTTTCGTAATCTTTTATTCGTTGTCTATATAAATAAATAAAATTGAAGTGTCTGTTTGTAATTTCAAATTAGCAGTGTGTTACTAATGCATTTAAAGGTATTTACGGTACTTAATCAAAAAATCAATTCTTAAAATTTTTGTCTGTCTGTCTGTCTGTTTGTTCGGCTAATCTCGGAAACGGCTGGTCGATTTTAAAAATTCTTTCACTAATGGAAAGCTGCATTAACGGGGAGTAACATCGGCTATATTTTATTCCCGTATTCTTACGGGAACGGAAACTATACGGGTGAAAGTGAAACTGAATGCCAAGATGAACGCCAAATTGAACGTCAAGCTGAGCTAATGAAGTCGTTGTTTTGGTTACTGGCGACCGATGCTCTTCATGAGACATAATAGTTTTTACGCGCACATGATAATACGCTGACACGTGCCATAATTTTTTTATGAAAGTTATCTCACTGTTCAGTTAAGTAGAGCATCGGCTGTTTCGGATGCACTTTTAGAAATAATAAATCAAGGCTTCATAAGCAAAAAGTAATGCAAGAAACAAAAAATTGATAAGTTTTACGGTTAGTTTTAATCCTTTCTTTTTTTTTTATTTACATTTTTTAGTCACACTTAAACAATAGTTATTATAATCCCAATCTATATCTATATAAATAAATAAAATTGAAGTGTCTGTTTGTAATTTCAAATTAGCAGCTTTTTACTAAATGCATTTAAAGGTATGTAAGGTACTTATATCAAAAAATCAATTTTTAAAATTTTTGTCTGTCTGTGTGTCTGTTTGTTCCGGCTAATCTCGGAAAGCGCTGGTGCGATTTTAAAAATTCTTTCACCAATGGAAAGCTACATTATCAGCAAGTAACATAAGGTATGTATTTATCTCCGTATTCCTACGGGAACGGGAACTATGCGGGTAAAACCGTGGACGTTGCTACTTCCCGCCAAGTTGGCGCAAAATTATGCATTTGGTCAATAATGGAAATTTTAATAAAAATTTTTCTCACATTTGTAACAAATATCTGAAACAAAGTGTAATTTTCATCTTTACAAAAAGCAATTTTTAAATGGTTTTTTTATTAAATGTCTTAACATTTATTACGTTACGTTTATTAAATGTCAAACTCAAACTTTGAGAAATATCGCCAAGTGGCTAAGAAGTTCTCTATTCCGATAATCCCAGATATTTTAATGCAAATTTTCTCCCACTTTTTAAAAAGGGAAACGAAATAAAGTTTTAACGAATTGCGCGCGCGTGATATTAAAAATTCTAAAGTAATATTAATTGACAGTTTCATAAAAAGTTTTGATTTATTGTCCATAAAATCAACATTGAAAAAGAGAAAGGAAAGAGGAAAATGTATTATAAAAAAAAAGTGAGAGGAAGAAAGTAGAACAAATGGAAGATGAATTATATATCAAACGTAGATACTTTCGAATTTTAAAAATATTAATAGTTAACGTTATTGAATTTTTGTTGTTAATTATTATAATAAATTACGTTTTCAGTTTTTTTAAACTAAGCTCAATTTTAGAATTTTTAAATTTTATTGGTTCCAGTCAAGCAATAAAAAAATTACCATATTATAACCATACCATATTTACTTTCTAATGATAATGATTTACGACTTTGACAGTTATTTAAAGACATCAACGCGAGCGGAGCCGCGGGTAAAAGCTAGTCTATAAATAAAATTGTGATGTCCGGAAAGCTGTGAAGAACTCATTTTACAAAAGACCAACAGTAATAATGTTCTTAAAACCATTTAATATATACATTTCAATTCAGGTGACACTCAATACCAAAATGTTATTCATTTAAACACTTTTAAAAAATCATGGTTCCGAATTCAGCTGGATACTTTAAATATCCTTGTACTGTCTGTGTATTTCCCGATCGTGGTGTTTTTGTTGTTTTTTATTCAACTTAGTTTATATTTAAAGTTTTTCAAAATAATACTTATCACAGTTATTTTTAACATTTTTTTCATACTTTTAATAGAAATTTTAATAAATCTCCAATTCAAATGCTGATTTATTAACCTTTTCTCTGTCGGCATCGCATTGTTAAGGTTCGGCGTTTTCGTGACCGTTTTGTCGACCTTGAAACTTAATTCGTCGCTACTTGCACGTCTTTTTAATTTCCGTCATATTTTTGTTTTTTTTTTTAATATTTCTACGAGATGGCGCAATAATATTACTTTCTTCACAATTATCGCAGAAAGATATCTCGCTTGGAATCTAACACAAAAAAACATTTGATGAATCTCGTGATATGTGTTAACATTTCAAATAAAAAAACCATTCAAGATATTTTTGATATTTGTTATCAAAATTTTGTTTGACAAAGTAAGCAAAAAATAATATGTAATACATGATTTCGGTTTTATGATAAATGTGATTTTTACGCTCTGATGTCCAAGGAAGATTGTAATGCTGTTTTAACAAGGTACTATTTGCCAAAATATTTTTTAAAAAGATTATTTCAAATATTTTTAAACTGATATCTCTATTTTATTTTTATTTATTTGTTTAGTTTTTTGAATATACGACGGCAATTCGGAAAGTAACCTCCGAATCGCTGTAAAAGTCAAACTAGGATAAAGGGGGAAGGGGAATTTATTTACATATCAAAGGTACAACTCTCCTCTATTTTTCAATATAGTCTCTCCCATTGTCGTACCGTTTTGCTAATTTCTTCTGTATTAAAAGCGTCCGCCTGCGATTTAAATCAATGTGTCACAGCGTTTTTAAGTTCCTCTCCATCAGCGAAATGCTGTCCCAAGCCACTTCATGACAGTGATTAGATCAGGGGTGGCCAACCAGTGGCACGGGAGAGTTGTAAAAGTGGCACTCGAAGACTTGCCGAAAAGCTTAAATATTTTTGAAAATGTAATAAATAACCATTTCTTACAATTTTATTGAATTGGAGTTGTCTCAGAAAAAAACTTCAAAATTTGGATATCAAAATAAGTTTGTGAATAAATTTTTTCTGCTATGAACATAATAAAATAAATATCACTCAAAACTAGCTAATGTGCACCTATAATAACCTAATTCTGTGGGCATCTGTAAGAGCTAATCCTAATAAATAAATTCTTGGTAAAAAAAATAGTACTTCAAAAGCCACATTAAGTAAATACTGAGCGTTTGATAAATATTTTGAATTAAATGGTTCAAGTTACGCATTTTTATTTTATACTTAACTGAATTGGTTGAACTTGTTAAAAGTTTATTAAAACAAAAACACACGTTTGTATTTTCGTCTTATTTATTATATTATTTTTAAATTTCGACTACATAGACTTGCATTAAAAAAATTTGCTATTTACGTAAAAATCCCATAAAAGGCTTATAAGTTACATTTTTTTCATTTTTCCACATTTGTTTGTTGGAAAAGTTGGGAATGGCACGTTTAATTATTTTTTATCAAATAGTGGCACTCTTCCAAAAAGGTTGCCCCCCCCCTGGATTATATGGTAATCAGATGAGATCAGCACTCACTACAGACAGCGTTCCACTTCATCATTCCTCATGGATGTTAGTTCTTCCGTACTTGAAAAAGAGCATCCATTGACGCACTACACCGTCATTCAAAATATTTGGCTCGTATACGGCACACAATCTACGATAGATATCTGCTACTGACAGTTTTTTATTTAATTATTTTATTTTATTCTTGGCCCCCAAAGAAATCTTATCACTCTTCGCACCTTACATTTTGCGGGATGGCGGCACACATTTTGTCACGTGTTAACTAGCAAACTTTTGGCCCTACGACACTCTCATTCGCAGACTGGAAGCTTACTCAATTAGAGATTGCTCGTGTATTCGGTTGAGGGCGCTCCGAACAGTACTTCCAGCGCCACGCCGAAACGGCGGTTAATTTCCGAATTACCCTCGTATTTATCTTAAACACATCAAAGCAGTAGAATTGATACATATATTATCACAGTGTCCATTTGAAAATTTAAAACTGAGGTACATTACAGGGAATACTGGAGATCCATGAACGGAATATCACATATTTTTCCAACTATAAAACAAGTAAAAAACTGCTTACTAATGAAAAAATAATTTGCATTTTTCACTTTAGAACAGAATAAATATTAATTTTGTGCAATAAAAAAAAATTATTTTTTGGGTCAAAAATTCGTAAGATAATCCGACAGAGAAGGAGTTAATAAAAAAATAGATACTTACTTTTAATGATGGATAACAAAGAATAATCTCTTGGTTTCCACACTTGATAGGAAAAAAGCCTTTTTGAGCAAAAAATGTATTTTCAATAAGAACTTGCATAAAATCCCGTCCTGTTTTTCCTTTGAAACAAGCTGCACACTTTTTAAAACCACGTGTTAAATTCCATTCCATTCATTCATATTTTACACAGTAATGATCTATATTACACATTCATCGTTTCAGCAAACTGCATGTCACCCTGATTCAAGCAGAAACGTGCATAAGATTTTGTCACATAATGAAGAAATACTATTCACTGCATCTGTAACTGAGAATTATTGCAACGTGTATATTGATGACGATTATGAAATCTGAACATTCACAATATAAAGTAAAAACGGGGCAAGGGATTTTCAAACACGTGATTTTATTTATTTATTGTACTTGAATTTTAAGAATTTGATATTTTATGCCCACCAAAAATGGTTTTTATTAATGGCATTTTAAAATCGCTTGGAAGATCGAATAAAAATCAAAATATTTTAGTGTGAGTTCGAATTTCTTATTACCGTAAATTCCCGTGTATAGCGCGCACCTATTCTTTTAAGCAGCAATTTAAAATTTTTACGTATATTCGAAGTATAACGCGCAACCCAACCCTTTTTTTACAAAGAAACCTGAAATGTACACGCGCAACGCTCTTGCGTTTTGAAGTCATTTATTCGAGGTATTATTCCAAGCCTTAGAAAAAGGCCCATCTAGAACTACAAACCCTTAAAATCATAAGGAATGTCATTTCTTTTAAATAAACAATATTTCTATATATATATATATATAAAAGTCTAATTTTTTCTATCCTCATTTTTTAAAGCTCTCATTTTTATACCCGATGTATAACGCGCACCGTAAATTTCGATCATATATTTTGTGTTAAAAGCGCGCGTTATGCGCCGGATTTTAAGTAACTTAAATACGAATAATTGTTTTTACGTAACATATCAAATGTTCTTATGAGTATGATATAAATTCGTAAGATTCATAAAGAAGTTCAAAAATATTTTTAACCTCTCGTAGAAACGCACCTCAGTAGCACTGTCCAGCTTAAACGCATGCTCAACCAAAGTCACTCGCACAAAGTAAGAGCCACACTTGCGGAAACAATTCGATTACGAAACAAATGTGGGAAGGCCTATTACTGTTGTTATATCAACTTTACCGACATTCAACACAATGAAATGGCTGGATCCAATCTGCAGAAAAATGAAGCAACGTCCAAGCTCTTGGCTCAACCTCTGGGTTGAAACTGAATCCTACTAGAGACCTCTTGCAGTACTAACTGAAAAATAACCACTTATGTTATATTCTCTCATTCAAACCGTAACCCAATTTCTATTATTTCTGTCTCCTTGACCGGATACCAATACTTTCACTGTATTGAGACTTAATCCAAACAAGTAGTGACTGTCATTTTTGGCGATGTTAATTGCCCGCACAATATTTTAAATCTAAACATAACCTATCCAGCTCACTCCCATGAGACTCTGCTAATAAAATAGTATTTATCTGTAATTTTCACAACCCATTTGAAATCTGATCGGCATCTGCTAGACAAACTTCACCTTAAGCTTGAATAAAAATTTCTCTCTTTTCGACTGCCATCCACACAAGATTGCAAATTTCACTTAACACAGTTCTCACCACTCACTAGCATTCTTCCTTTCCATTAGAAACTCATACAATACAAAAATAGAAAAATAATTAGTTATCTGAAGAATCAAAAATTCAATGCTCTCGACACGCAAAATAATAGTCTTTGCAGCGCACAGTTCCTCCTCTTGGAACTGCTGTTACCGACAAACAAAAAGTACACTATCAATTCTTTCCTCTCTTCCACCCCGCCTTACTGGAAGAAATAACTATGGACATTCAAGAAATACCTTTATAAGGATGAGAAAAAAAATTTGAAATTTTCCATCTATTTGAAAGAAAGTTGTTTTTCCCCTCAACTTCCAGATAGTTATAGACCAGTTTCTGTGCCATCGACTCTCGGTAACATGGAATTTGTCCTCTCTAGATTAAAAATATCATCAACCCGAATCTCTATACGGTTTTACTCTTCATCCACTCCTTAAGTTTATCGAAACCATCGCTGCTGGTTTCTGTTATCAAAAAATAATACTGGAGTCCATACTTCCAGACAGCTCATCTCTTACATTAAAAATTGCACTTTCTCTCTTACAAATGCAGCTCTTTCAGACTCCGAAAACTTATGTGCTGACCAGTCCTAATGCTGCTTGATCTCTACATTGATGCCATACATTCATACGTATGCGGATGATACCCCACTGCTAGCTTGCTTTGTTTTTTAACAAATGGAAAGTTGAAAACTCATTATTCCCTTGCCTTGGAGTACAAAATATCTCCGCATCGTTTTTGATATTTGACTCGCTTGGAAACCACACATTATATATGCTCGTGATACATTCCAAAAAAGTTCAAAAATTCATTCCAAAAATTCACCTCCTAATTAGCCAGAATTCCTATCAACTGCATTCTGAGCCTGCTGAAATCATCCTTGCCTTCAAGCACACAGACAGCTATTAAGTTCCACGTCATAGATTCGGAGGAGTCTTTATGCCTGATGTGTTAACCGACTGGAATGCTTGGGAGACTGTAAGCACCGACGCTCCCCAGGAAACAAACAAAATTGCTTTCTTCGTCAAAAAGCACGGAATGCTGAGCTGGCCCCTGAACATCCCACAACATGCACTATTATTACGTTGCTTGACTGTGTAAAACTTTCAAGATAACAAACTGCACATCACCACTGACAATGAAGTCGAGTAACAGATCAACTGACACATAAAATGACTGAAAAACTCTCGTTTAAAGCTTCAGATTACTTCCACACCTCCTGTCCAACTATATTTCATATCCTACCTTGCACAGACAAACCAAAATAAATCTGATAATGCAAAGTTCGTTTTGAACGGGCATTCATGTTCATTGTAAAATTTTCAGCTCTACATCGACAAAACGAAAGCAGACCTATTCACAAGAAAAAAACATGCTTCACACTTCACGCGTAATTCATCCTCCCTTGATTTGAAACAACAGTAATTTTCTAATCCTATCCCTGTTGCTTATGTATGTCAACAGATACCTTCTAAATGTATACAGCATTTCAAATGCTCACTTTCAAATCAAATTTTTAATGACATTTCTCCTGAAAACATAAAAATGCTTCCCCCCTACCAATCCTGTTTCTTCTGCCTCTGTGTCTTCTTTGGCTTTCCTATGTCGGGGCACCTGATCAACTGTTTCTCTTCTCGCTTAGCTCGTCCCTCTTGCCACGACATGGGAAAATTATAATTGTTTCAACTCTTTAGATCTCTCTAGCAATAATGATTAAATGCCTTTCAACTCTACATAACTTCACAAATTTATGGTTAGTGACAAAAACATCCTTTGATTGCATGCCTACCCCACCCAAAAACTATAAGAGGCAATTGTCATTTTTGGAGACAGAGCTTGAAATTACACCATCGATATCTTTGGGTCGAAATCTCTTACCTTTTCATGCCTGGCACACTGCAGGGTTTCACAGAAATATCTACTAAGGCTTGTATTTTTGTGCACGTATACTAATCCCTGAAAAATAATATTCTGCTCTTCTCGCAAGCATATTTGCACTTAACTGACACTATCCTCACTCTATACGCACATTCGGTTATGTAATAAGCATGCATGAGAATTCCGTGTTGAACTATGAAAAATATATAGGTTTTCAAAGTTTTAGTGCATGAACACATGGATCAAAAAGGCATTGGTACTCTTGACACAAACTTGCTTAACTATTTACCGCAAATCATCTTCACACTTTTCAACAACATCATTAAAAAATACTGCTGTGACGAACTTGTACAAATTCTAACTCTAAATTTTATAAAAATGAAATAAAATTCTTCTTGAAAATCCTTCCCCCCTCTCGTATGTAACATTATTTAAATTTTTCATTAGTTCCATTCAAAGAAAAAAGAATTAAAATACAATTACTTTCTAAATATATGAAACAGATTGATGGAACATGCACAAGCAATAGTTAACGCAAATGAGATCATTCACTAATAGGGTAGGTATTAAATTCCAAAATAGAATATAATGCAAATAAAAATATTGCATATGAATTACTTATTTACAGCTCCTAAAATATTATGGAGGATACTTTCACAGATACATTACTTAACAAGCTTTTTACTTTAAAAAATCTCATGAAATTCTCCCAAACAGTGTAACACTCAATTACACAACTATCAAACATTCGGTCAGAATTGTAGAAAATGAAGTGCGCATTGAAGAATCAGGTACAAAAATTCTCAAAGTTGTATTAATTTACTTTGCTTTTGTAGCAATCAAACACATCAATTTCAAATTAACAAGAATATTATTTTCCATACAGTTTTAAAATAAATAAGGATTTGAGAAACTTGAGGCAACATTACAGTAAGCATGAATTTAACTCATTTTCACTTACATTCATTACAGAAACACTTTAGCATGGAAATGTAATAAATATGAACAACAATTTGCTTTGTGTGAACAAAGAGTACATCCAAAACTTTCACAAGAAAGCCATGAATTCGTGAATAATAAGTACCAATGTTCTCAAATGTTTTGGGCTTGCATCCGAAGTGCAAAATTAAACTCATTTGCTTCAAATTCTGAGAAAGTATTTACTGCTATGAAATTCATTGCTTACTTTTTAGGTATGCAAAATTTCGAAGGAGCAACCGATGAAATCCAAATTTGTCACCTCGAGAAGACTGTCTTAGATGGAGAAATACTGCAAGGAGTTTTACTGTTATTGAAATTTCTATCCTAATGCAAAGCGGTGAGACTGAAAGGGCCCTTCGGAGAATGCATTATGTCTGTGAAGTTTATAATCTTATTTGAGTATTCTTATCCTCTGATATTGTCCCTCAGTTATATATTCCAGTTATAGGGGCTCACAAGTAATTATTCCAAACAGCTACAAAGTTATATTCAAAAATATTACATATTTAAAAGGTGAGTAGCACGGTTATTTCGGTTCATTACAACAATGAAAAAATATTTGACTGCTTCATTTTCCAAGTACATAAAATTGAAAAGTTAGTTAAACGAAATTTCTACATCTGGGCATAATAATAATCATATATATTGGAAATTTAAAACCATAATATTAATTAACACAAATATTTTATTCTGCAGTTTCACCCTTGTCTCAGAGATTTTGTTTTAATTCAAATACTAGCTGATGTTCTGTCTAAGGCTAGATGTATTTATATAATTCTGGTCTTTTAGAGAATGTTTGTTGGTGAATTTTCTGGTAGTTCATAGCATTGTAATTACTATTTTAATTGGTACTTTCATTCAATTGTGCTCATAGCATAAATGTTTGCACATGTCTTTCAATTTAAAATAAAAAAAAATGTTTTAAATCACATTGTTTCCATTATAGGATTGACCATGGTGAATCAAATATGCCAATTTATGACTCTTCATTCGTGGAGATTTCACCTGGGTCTTTTGAAAATTGAACGTGCAATGAGTTACAACTTACAAATAAAAATATAACTTATTTTAAATACACGTAATTTCATGAAAAATAAAATACAAAATATCGATTGCAATTTATATATAACTAGCTGTTACCCGCCCGCTTCGCTGGGTATTTCATGATGTTTTATAAATTTTTACTGCTTATATATATGTATAAATTATTGATATCTAAGTCCTAGCATTAAGAATTTGATTGAATTGAAAAATATACTTATACCTGTAACTGTCACCTGTTGATAAAAAAAAAAGGGCAGAACTCATCTAATTTGTATTCTCTAAAAATCTCTAAAATTGAAGCATAGAATGATGTTTGCTCTTTCGTAACCCAAAAACCAAGTGGATTCCCGCAAAACCAATTTTCGGTGGATCTCTACTCCGTAAATTAAACATGCAAGCCAAATTTCAAGTCTAAATCTAACAGAAAAAAGCAAAAGTTTTACTATCAATATCCCCGTAATCCCGTTGAGAGCCGTTTTCCAAAATAACCGCTCTTAGCGGATTTCAATTCAACAAAAGAAAAATGCAAACCAAATTTCATTATTATAGTTCTTGTAGCTCGAAAAAAGTAATTTTTTTTGTCAATACGTCCCAGTAACCCCCTGCAACCCCCCAGAACTTGATTTGCTTAAAATTTATTCTTAGTGGATCCCTATTCAACAAAAGAAACATGCTTAACAAATTTCAAGTATATGGGTCTAACAATTAAAAACAGGAATTTTTTTCTGTAACTCCTCTTGACCCCTCGCAAACATCTTTAGGGGTCAATTTTCATTTTACTCTTTGTTAGAGGAACTCTATTTCTTGAAAAGAACATGCCTACCAATTTTCAAGCAGGATGATCAAGTAGTTTAAAAATGGAAATATTTATCGATTACGCCTCTTAATCTCCCGAAATTAAACTTAGTAGTTGATATTCGCGAAACCCATTTTGTAGCGGTTCTCTACTTTACGAAAGGAATCTGCTTATCAAATTTCAAGACTGTACGTCTAACAGTTTAAAAATGGGGGTAATTGTCTATAACGCCACTTGAGCCCCCGCAACGCCACTTCTGGGTCTGTTTTCACAAAACCCATTTTGTAGGGGAACTGCACTCTATGAAAGGAATCTGCTTAGCAAAATTTGAAGACTGCGCGTCCAATTAATTAAAAATGCAAAAAATTATCAATAACGCCCCTTGAACACCCGCAACACCACCTAGGGGTCGATTTTCACAAAACACATTTTGCAGTGTATTTCTATCCTATGAGAGGAATCTGCTAACCAAATTTCAAGACTGTGAGTCTAATAGTTTAAAAAAAGAAATAATTATTTATATCTGCCCTTAACCCCCCGCAACACCCCTTGGGGGTCAATTTTCTCCAAACCCGTTTTGTAGCGGATATTTACTCCATGAAAGAAACATTCCTACCAATTTTCAAGCAGGTAGGTCAAATAGTTTAAAAACGAAAATATTTATGTCTTACGCCACTTATTCCCCTGCAACGGCACTTAGAGGTCTGTTTTCACAAAACCTTCTTATAGCTGATCTCTACTCTATGAAAGAAATCTCTTTATCAAATATAAAGACTGTGCGTCTAATAGTTTAAAAATGGAAATAATTATCTATAACGCCCCTTAAGTCCCCTCAACGCCACTTGGGCGCAATTTTCACGAAACCCATTTTTAGCGTATCTCTACCCTATGAGAGGAATCTGCTTACTAAGTTTCAAGACTGTACGTCTAATAACTTAAAAATAGGAATTTATAACGTCCCTTAAACCCCCCGCCCCCGCAACACCCCTTGGGGGTCAATTTTCCCAAAACCCATTTTGTAGCGGATATTTACTCCAGGAAAGAAACTTACCTACCAATTTTCAAGCAGGTAGGTGAAGTAGTTTAAATAGTATTATATTTATAGTTAGGTAGTATATTTAGTAGTTATATTTATCTATTACGCCCCTTAATCCCCCGCAACGCCACTTAGAAGTCTGTTTTCACAAAACCCGTTTTGTAACTGATCATTATTCTACGAAAGGAATCTATATATCAAATTTAAAGACAGTGCGTCAAATAGTTTAAAAATGGAAATAATTATCTATAACGCCCCCTAAGCCCCTGCAACGCCACTTGGGGGTCGATTTTCAGCAAACTCATTTTGTAGCGGATCTCTACTCTCTGAAAGGAATCCGCTTACCCAATTTCAAGATTGTACATCAAGTAGTTTAAACATGGAAACAATTATTATTAAAGCCCTTAACCCCCCGTAACTCCCCTTGTTTTTCGAATTTTGGAAAATCCTTTCTTAGCTGATGTCTACTCTATCAAAGGAACATGTCTACCAAATTTCAAGTCTGTAGGTTGAATAGTTCCAGAGATTTCGTGATTAGTCAGTCAGTCAGTCAGTCAGTCAGTCAGTCAGTCAGTCAGTCAGTCAGTGAGTGAGTCGCTTTTCTCCTTTATATATATAGATATGTCAACAGTCAAGAATCTAGATCACAAGTGTACATAGTACTTTCAGATATTCATTAGTTACTTTCCATTAAGTTACGAAAAAGAAATGTTTCTTACATTTATTTGCTGATTCACATCTTAAAAAATTTCAAAAAGTTATTCATTCACATTTTTATCTCAACAAAGAATTTTCCTCTGGTATTTCATAACTTAACAGCATGATTATAAGCATTATAATTTCTGATATTTCAGCCCTAACAGGACCATTAAGTTTTTCAAGATTAAATATTAACAGGTAACTGTTCATTTCTGAGACATAAAATGAATGTGTTAGTATTTTTGTAAGTATTTAAGATATTCATTATCATTGCACAAACTTGTATTCACCGAATAACATAAAACAGTGTACATTATTAAGGACAAACTCAAGTATATATATATATATATAAGAATTAGAACATAACTTGCATGTTTCAGTGGCGCCAATTGCTTTGTCATTTTTTTCCCCTCCCAGAACTTTCCTGGTCATGTAATTCTGTTCCGCATACATTCTATTATGAAATTCTGTATAAAAAATACAGATAAGTTAGAATTAGTTAATTTTAAAATAGAGAACATTTTCTTCCTCTGTCACTTGAAAGGGTTCAGATGAAATGAATATTTTTAAGCCTACACAGTAACACTAAAAAGTTTGTTTTACTGTTGTTTGCTTGCTAATTCTGAAAGTAAAAAGTCAGTTTGACTGGCCATTAAGTATTTTCAAATTTTTATAAAATGCTCAAATTTACAAAAAGGCCATGTCATGTTAAGTGATCATGTTTCTTACATTATTGGAAACAGAATGGATTTGAAAATTATTCCCTTGTTAATTTTTAATTATTTTTCCAGCTAAAACTGAAAAAGCACAAATTTTTTTGAAATATTCATTTCAGCATCTTTTTTTTAAAAAAAAAAAATCTCAGACATGACTCTATACTAATTTTATAGACCATACGTTTGGGCATATATACAAAAAATTTCAAGGCTCTACGATGAACAGAAAAAAGCTTTCGAGATTAGAAAATACTTACATCTTCAAAGTTAAAAGTCAGAAAAAAGGCATTTAAAAGTTTGTAAAGGGATAAAGCTAATGCGCGTAAGGATCAAATTTTTTAATGTTATTTTCCATTATATGTTCTGCTTTAAAACACAACTTTAATTAAATCCGACTCAAAACATTTTTTCAAAATATATTTTTGCATAATAATTATAGCATTTGTTACGGTGACAGATTATTCAGCGTAATATTAACCTAATATTTTCACAAAAGTTTTGAAACACAAAGCATTTATGCATAAAATAATAATAATACTAACTTAAGCTAAAAATCGCCAGGTTTGTATATAAAATTTAATTTTTTTAAATTTTAAATTGGAGCAGTTTAGCAACTTTATAGTATTTGTTGTACGACTTTAAAACACTAAGATATTGTACTACAGTATGTTTAGTATATAATGTAGTTTGGTACATCATGGAAATATTTACTTTTATCTGCAATACTTGAATTTGGAAGTCTAATTTCAGTATTATTCCATCTCTTTGAAATATTGTTTTTCATAGCAATCTGAAAACCTTTTTAGCCATGGCATTTTCTTAACAGGAAAAAAGTTAATGAAATAGCTTCTATAAACGATTTTTTAAAACAAAATTTGGCCTTGAATTTAAACTTGGGTAACTATAAGAACTCAAATCATAATCAAGCAGAAATTTTTTAGTATTGAAAATTGGATTTTAAAAACATTTTACACTGAAAGAGTTAATTGTACACAAAAAATATTTTTAGTTACTTCAATTTAAGAGTTGAAAAATGCTTTAAAATGAAACCGAAACTAAAACCTACGCTTACAAACTAATTTGTTAGCAGATCTGAAATTTGGTGACAAACTACTTAATGATATGGACCACAAGAAAATGCTAACAAATGTTTCGATAATACTTTGAAATATTTTGAAAAATAGCAGTGTAATCATAACTTCAGAAAAAAAAATTTTAAGAATGGGTTCTCAGGTTGGTTTTAAAATGGTTATTTTAAAAAAATGTTTCTAATTTAAAAGCCGAAAAACACTTGATTGTACTCTTACTAATCACAATTTCTTATTCCAAAAGATAATATTTTATTCATAATAATAAAACTTTAAGCTCAACGTTGGAAAAAAAATACCAAATATATACTTGATATTTTTTTATAAAACAATTCAAAGGATAAAATTTTCAATGTTTTACAACAAGCACGTCACCTGATATAAAAAATTAGTTACATTCTGAATATAATATAATTTCTGTAAAAAGACTGAATAGAAAAACATTTGGTGAAAGTGCAGAATCGGCCGCTGGATGGCGCGACTTTCAAAAATCGCTAACTTTGAGCGCCTTCGCGTGTTGTCCTTCGGAGTAGCAACTCCTCCAGAAGACATAACGCAAAACTGTGAAAAGCCATCATTTATTGCGTTTTTATAACCTTGCTTTTCAAACATTTAGGGCATGCATTCTACAGTTCAACTGAACCATCTTTCATGTTCCATTCTATATTACATAGCTTTCTTTCCTACCGAAACAAACAGCAAATTATACTTTCCGAATACTCAGCATACATATTTGCAACAATACTACACTCATGTCCATAAATTAAGTATGATTCAGAATCACACAGAAATTGGACTCTAAAATAAAAATTTCACCTGTAGAATTATCACACACTTCTTGAAGAAGAATATGCAAATTACAGGAAACCACCGGATGACGCGGATAGTACATCATAATGACGAGAGTGTAAGAGAGGGGTATATAAGGAATGGTGGCAAAGAAGTAAAATTGTTCACAAGTACTTTAAAAGCCTTTCAGTGCAATATCCACATAGTTATGGCACAAAGGAAGCATTTGGATGATTTTTTACGTGGTAGAATTATCGGACGACTGGAATGTGGACGTAACTAGCTGCAAGTATCCGAGGAACTTGGAATCACCGAGAGTGTCATCTCCAGGCTTTGGAAACAATTCTAAGATGATGGTAATGTGAGTAGATGTTACACCACAGGTCGCCTCCGAGTTACAACGCCGAATGAGGATCAGTATTTGGCAGTTACTGCCAAAAGAAACAGACGGGGATCAGCATCAGACCTGTCTCGTCAGCTCTCTTCAGCTACCGGTACGACAGTTTCAAGGCAGACCGTGTACAGACGCTTAGGGCACATTGGTCTATATGCTCGTAGGCCTGTCAGATGTGTTTCCCTTACCGCAACTCACTGTCGCCTGCGATTAACCTGGAGTAGAGAGCATGCATTGTGGACACCGCAACAGTGGTCTTGTGTGATGTTTTCCGACGAGTCAAGGTTTAGTTTGCAGTCTGATTCTCGCCGGACTTTCATATGGAGAGCGCCAGGTACCCGTTACCACCAAGAGAACACCATTAAACGACACCGTTACGGTGGTGCAGGATGGCTTGTTTGGGGAGGAATTATTCTTGGTTCCAGAACTGACCTGCATGTTCAGATTGTAACGATGACAGGCGACATCTATCGGGATGTCATTCTGGGACAACATGTACGTTTGTTTCGGGATGCCATGGGTGCTGAATCTCTTTTTATGGATGACAACGCCCGTCCTCACCGTGCAAACATTGTAGATGAATGCCTTCAATCGGAGGATATCACCCGTATGGATTGGCCAGCATACTCACCGGACTTGAATGCAATAAAGCATGTGTGGGATATGCTTGGCAGACGAATTGCAGCCCGTCAACCCCTCCCACCTGTCTACCGGAACTTCGGAAGGCATTGCTTGATGAGTGGTGTAATATTCACCAAGATTAGATTGATAATTTGATACTCAGCATGCGTAGGTGTTGTAAGGCCTTTATTGCATCGTCCGGGAGACATACTCCGTATTAACCATCATACTAACCATGTTATACTGTTTTTTTTAAATAGGTTCTTTTTAGAAATTTGCTCCAGGGAGTAAAAATCGCAATTTTTATTAATTATGTCAAACATATAGCATCTTTTTTGCTCTTTGCATTTTGTTTAATAAATAGAATTTACAAATAAGTCAAATTTGTTTTGCTTCTGTCTCTTTCTTTGCCTGAACTTCATTATCCTTAATTTATGGACATGAGCATAATATCCCCCATTGGTATCCGTTGTAAGTATGTGTGAAAATTTATGTGAAGAAAAAGACATTGTGACCTTCGAAAATATATCCACGACCGAATAAAAAATCAGGCGTTGAACTGCGAAGAAGCGACAACGCGAAAAAATCGTTTGGAATAATTAGGGATACGGCCACAAATATAAAACAATAAAAAAATTAATTTTAGAATGTTTCAACAGAAACGGCAAAAAAATATGCTTTACATGAAGGAATTTATAAAAAAAAAAACTAATAATAAAATTCAAAACAAATAAGAATTCCAATGATAATAATGAAATGCTAAAAAATTTTGAACGACAAGAACCTAAAAAACGTACTATGGAATTATTCCGGTTACCACAATTAGCGTGCTCAGCAATCTCGGAAAAATTAAATTGCGCCAACCAGGGGCTGATTCTGCATTTCAGTCATTAGCTCACTCCTTGGCGAAGAATTTCACAAGGGCGCCTAAGCGGACCGATTGCAACGGAAACGGGATCGTTTAAAAAATTGCATTTAAATTGAAGACTACAAGAATTTATAAAATGAAAGTTATTGAAACAAAAAATAACACAAAATTCATAATTATTACAATGATCAAAATTTCCTAGACCCTAAGAAAATTATAAATGCATTCCGATTCTTAGAGAACGGTCACGTACCTCTTTCACAGGGCTTCCGGCTGCAGAGGAATTCACTGTTGCAACTCCAATGCACCTTTCCGGCACATTCATTCCGATTCCACTTTCTGGGCATTATCCATTGCAAACATCTCGACCGAAATTTTTTGTTTCAATGGGGAACCGTTGCTCTCGGAACACCCCTGCAGAAATAAAACATGGTTAAAGAACATTCCAGACTCTATGCAAATATTTGAAATAAAACAATTAACAAAAAAATTATAAGAATCCTAGAGTAACGAATAACAGCACCGAGAGTTAACAGGCGAAAATCTCATGAGTGGAACGAAGATTCGGCACCTAACAGGACGTTCCGATATATACTTTAAGTGATGTTCTTCGGATTGAAAAAGCACCCAAGTACCTCTCTCCGCGAAGAAGGAAGACCGGACCCCCAACAGCCGTTAAATCAAACGGTCTTTACAGTTATTTTCGATTTCATCTTACGTTTTATAGCCAAAAATTTAGAATAAAATTCCATAATCTCAATGCTGTAACACACAAATACATCATCGGTAATTTTTTAATTGGAAATCGACATCACATAAACAAATTCACAATACTTATCTAGACGGCTTACAACCGTTACTGAAATTAATTAAATTTAACAATTTCTAATTAAATTATTCATAAACTTCTCGTTTTAATTTATTTTCAAAAAAATATACACTCAGCTTCTTAGAGAAAAGCCACTTACCTCTTCACCAAACTCGGCTTTCTCTCTCTTTCGCTCTGTTCCAATTCCAAAAAACATCCAAAATTGCAATACTTCCGAGGGGCATCTTCTGCCAGGAACGGATGGCGAAGAAAATTCCTAGAATATAATATACTGTGTAGAAAATATTCTAAACAATGAACGACACGCACTCAAACAATTTAAATGACTAAAATGTCTCAATGCAACAAACCATTTAAAAAAAAAATTTATGAAACTCATCTAGAGAACAAAACGAAATATTTCGCAAGAATAATTGAATTCAATGTACCCCGGGATATGCTTTTCTTCTCCGAAGCGTTATCGGCAAAAAAAAAAAAAAAATACTTACGTTTGTAAGTTCGGTTGCTGAACTATACGCGGATCCTTGCGTTGCTGACATAAAAGTAACTTGAGACAATTCAAAATTCTTACCCAAACTCATTGAAGATGTCAAAAGAACGATTTCCAAAGAATTCACTCGCCTTTGGCTTAATACCGGAATAAATGAGAACGCGCGTGCGAAACCCATCCTTTCTTAAGATTTCGTGATAATGGAGTAGTGTTCCATGACAACAATTTCTTCCGAAGATTTCGTGATCACCGAGTTCCAATAATGACGTGCGCATTTTAAGATTACGACTTACTGCGCAGCTTGAAACGCATTGTTTGAAAGAGTCACAGGACACACGTCACGCGCCGTGTCAGCATAATTTCAAATTTGTTTTGAAAAATTGCAGTTGTTTCGCGGTCAAACTGATTGTGCGAGGGCAAAGTTAAAATGTTCGAACTCACTCTCTTCCAATGGGAAAAGAGCAGGCCGCCAATAGTGAATCGAGCTATGGTAGCACTTCGAATTCCTGATCGCCTTCGTCCAGACTGTTAGAGGCTGCTTCCTGATTAGCCGCTCCTAAAGTCAGCATAAAGTCTTTAAAAAGGTGCCTTTTTGAGGCAAATCTCACTTAGAGTGAAAATTTTGATTAACCGAGATGCTGCAGCCAGTTGAAAGACGGCCTTGGTTGTCATGGAGATGTGACGTCATTTGCTCTAGGCTCTCCTTCGAAAACGAAACCGAAATTTAATCAAAAACCGGGAGAGTGGTTTCACCCCCCCCACTAGCGTTGCTGCGCTCTACTGAATGAGAGGACTGCTTTCTATTTTTATGTTACTTCAACAAATTCTTTTTTCAACTGATTCTGATTGAGGGGGTAATAGAGTTTTCTCCAAGGTTCCAAGGAAATGTATAACCGTGACCGAGAGTGAAAATTTCGTCGAATGTTTCTCTTTCTTCCAAAAGCCAAATCAGTCGCACTTTGCGTTTCGGTTTGTCAGGCCTAACTGTGAGCGACACATTTAAATTTAATAGTTTTTCACATTTTTAATGTATTTAATGTTTCCTCTGATAAATTTAAAGTAATTTATTTCTAGATTATACATTCTAATTAGAAAAATCATGTCGATGCCATGTTATAGACGTATAAACAATGCAGCAAATCTGTCGATTCTTTCATTGCTTCAAAAAGAGATTACTTAAAACTTCTTTAAAGAAATTTCTTTGGCAGTTATTGTTATAGTTAAAAAAAATTCTCGCATATCAAAACAGCATTTTGATACTTTAGATTGAATTATTATTTAAGTAAATAAACATTCTGTGCAATTACACTATAGAAATATTGAGTTTAAACTAAAAAAATCTTGCTTTTTACAACTAATAATAAAAGGTATGCATTTTCAGATAGTATAAAATAATTTTCTCACAATACCAAAAAAAAAAAACTATTTTATTGACCAAAAAATTTTTTAAAATTCGTAATCAGAATTGTTATAACGTTACAAGAACATATAGTTTTTCCCTTATTTATTGCCTTACTGTGCAACTTACAAATTATTACAAGTTTTGTCCAGAAAAGCGTCTTGGGCACACGTGAAACAGCACAAATAAAATAGATTCGTTTGCTGATCGTGCTTTAACTAAATTAAAATTTGGGACCACACACTCTTCCACCAAAATGGAAGACGATAAATCTGTTTTATTTAATCAGATAGTTAAGCATGGAGCATTATTTATCTTTAAAAAAAAAGAGTAGCAGTTAGATATAATTGGAATATGGTATATGGTCTCATTAAATGGGCAATTACAAGGAATCGCTGTAAATGGGAAAATAAAAAAATCGAGAATTGTTCTTTTATTTCGTTTAAAAACATGTGTAATATCAAAAAGGCCTTAGAAAATAAAAAAAAAATTTCCAAAACAGTGTTGCAAATAATTTGTTTCATTTGCGGAAATGAAAAAATTAAAAATCTGTTTTTTTTTTGATCAAGTTCGAAATTAATTTTTTTCCTTACTTTTTTTCTTGGAAGGAAACAACATCTATCGTGTCATAAAACATATTTGAACAATTAATTCTGAATAATAGAACTAGTTCATCAATCAAGGAACTTGAGAAAATGCTCCAATCGATAGTAAAAAATCAGGGAGGGTCCCAGGAAAATTACATTTTTGATTCGTTCTGCCATCTATTAAGGATTTACAAAAACAAATAAAATATCTTCAATTGAAAAAGGCAATTTTTTTAAAAAAATGTACCCGATTAATTGAATTATGGTTCCGTATTCATTTTGAGAAATTCTAAAAATTCAATATTTAATTTATGTGAAAGAATACAAGAAACAATGTAAATTTGAGTAAGGCGTCAGTGTCGCGACAATGTTGACTTGCTTCTTCTCATATTTTCAAAAATCTCGCGAAAAAGAGAAGTCGCATCTCTTAACCAGTCGTTAAATCGACTAAGATGCTTCTTATTTAAAAAAAAAAAAGAAAGAAAAGAGTTAAAATGTTATATTTTTTATTTTGCTGAATGAATTTTACAAAGTGGTATGTTTGGTAATTAGGACCCGCTGAACAATGCTACATGTCGTGGCGCCATCTCTAAAATTATTTTGAAAGTAAATGCCTTTTCAAAGATTTGAATCCAAGAAAGAGCAGTGGTCTTCAAACTTCAATTCTGGAGAACCCTATCCAAGCTTAAGAAAAAATATATCTTAATGTTTAAAGTACATCATTTCTTAGTTACCAAAATAATTCAAAATTTTTGAAAGACTCAAATTATTATTTAGATGAAAAAACCAATATCCGCGATAACAAAATAGGAATATTGTGATTCAAGATTGAGAAATTATAGCTTTTTAGAAATATAAATACGAAAGATATATACGATCGGAAACTATAGAATAGTTAAGTCGTATTGAAACCTTACGCCCCTCCCCTAACCGTTTCGAATGCAAAAACAATTTCGTAATCAAAACTTACATTATTATAGTACACAGATATTCTTTTAATAAGATTTGTTACCTTATTACACAACGTAAAAACTGTTCCTATATCAGAATTTGCCATTTATCAGGAATTTCGAGAATTTTTGATTAAACACACAAGTACAATAATTAAAAATAAAACATACAAAGGAAAAGTTTGAAGCCAACTAATTGTCAAGAATTTTATTAAAAGCTAAGCATCAGGATAAAAATTTTACATTAAAAAAAACAATCCTTCGTGTATAACAATGCGTCATTGTAGTAAAAGTCAAAAATATTTTCGAAAACCCAGCACAAGTCTAAGCGACAGTCTTTTCCTTACATTCCGAATGCGAGCTCTCCATTGGCTTAACTCCATACAAGTTGATATGTATAGAGTTGTAGAAAGGTTTTCCTTCGTATCTACCAAATCGTTTCACATAAAGCTCGAACGTTTTCTCTTTGAGTGTATGTATAGCTTCAAATGATAATTTGCGATTGGCCTGAAGCCCACAGTACATGGAATCTAGAAAATAGTTTAAAGATAAATGTTTTATTGCATTCATAAATATATAATTTTAATTCAAAAATGCATTTTTAACATAAATCGCATAATATTGCAAGTGGATATATTATGCTGCGCACTTATGCGTGTAGCGAGCTTTATTTCTCAATTCGATTTTAATTTACGCCAAGTAAAAATACGCAATAAATACTAGTGAACACTATGCAGGGCAATTCACTACCAGAAAATAAACTTGCCGAAAAACTTGCAGGGTATGTAGGGGGTACAGAGACTGCTTTGAATCGAATAGGGTTGCAAATGCTACAGTAGCGAGTTATGGTACAAGCAAGCATAGAAAAGGACAGAAACAGCAACACATTAATGGGACAGAAACAATTTTATATTTGAAGGCTTTACTACACAATAAATGCTTGAAATTACAACCATAAGTAGTCCAATAGGCTCGACAGCGACGTTGAACGAAATTTACGTTCCGAAAGACTGCTGGCGTGCCACGTAACCTCTCAGCACAGCTACAGATATTGGAACGATTCCGTGTGGGTGTCCATGTACAAACTCTTTATGTGAACCTAGATGTCCATGCACTTTCGAACATCTTTTATAGTACAACCTTTCAACAAATTGCTTTCTCTGCCATTAATGTGTTATGATTCAAAGTAGACAAAGAACCGGAACATCAACTTGTTGCTATGGCATTTGCGACTGTGCAATACTATGCGATTTCTACTCGTTTCTGTACCCATTACACTCTGCAAGTTTAACGTTCTGGTAACGAATCATGGCGTATAGCAATACAAAGGCTATTGGCAACGGATCGCATAATATTGAAACACTCAATTGATGAGGATGACACAAGCTGGAAATTTCTAACTTCTAAACCACGCCAACGGACAAATTGTACTTGCATCAGTCCCTCTTCACGACGAATATTCAGTGCCACTAGTCTTGAACTCGTGGCACACCAGCCACGAGTCCGTGGCCAAAGTTGTATTTAAAAGGGGGAATCAAGTTTTTAAAGCATTTCTAATATTCTTTAAAATTGGACACAGTTTAATATTTTTTTGGTTTGAAATAGTAATAATGAAAAAGAGGTTTCACTAATAGTCGTTTATCTATATATATATAAATGAATGTGTGTCTGTCCTCGATACACAAAAACCATACATCCAATCGCCAAGAAAACCATTAGGTATATCCCCAGAAAGGGTTTTGTAATTTTTTTTAAAATCAGGGTTGGGGTTCGAGGTGCTTTCGAACAAATATCCCAAAAATATCAAAATAACAATTGTATATTTACAAGCACAATATCATTCGTTTCATATAACGATATTTAATTCTTGCGATCCAATTCTTCATCAGAACGTCATGATATTTCTGCACGTGTATTTAAACAAAAATTATAATCTAAAATATTTTAAATACATAAATGGATTTCCTTTAATGTTTTTGTGTTTTACAAAAAACAACATTAATGCGTTTGACGTTCAATTTTTCGCCAGCAAATTCTAATAAATACAAAAATGCAGTCAAAAAAATTTTGCAATTATTAATACGAGAATAAATTAATACATTGATTTCCAACTGAAGAAAATAATTGGTAATATGTTTTATTTAACCCCACAATTATGCCACCAAAGCGAAGTGCCATTGGTCGATCTACAAATCAAGCAAAAAGGAGAAGAGAAGAACGATCTTCAGAAACAAGAGAGCAAAGATAAGATAGGCAAGAAAGAAAGAGTTCACACTGCTCTTGCTCGATCATTAGAAACGAGTTAACAGAGGCAAGCAAGGAATCGAATTCGCAGGATACAGTCAAGACGAACGATACATCCCGATTTGAATTTGTGGCTTCAATTACAATCCCCTTTACAATTACAGTATTTATCTAAGTATAATTATTGTAAAAATGGATAAAAAGTGTACGTATTATGGTGCTCAAAAATTAAAAAATGAAACACAAGGAATGTGCTGTGCAGGTGGGAAAATAAAGTTACCAGACTTGCGTCACCACCTAAAACATTACTAACTTTAGCATCAGGTAAAATAAGTCAAAAGAATTTGTGAAAAATATACGCAAGTATAATGCATGTTTCCAAATGACATCGTTCCGAGCAATGAATATCGTTGGCGCAAATTATATGCCAACATTTAAAGTACAAGGGCAAATTTATCACCATGCTGGATTACTACTACCCTTGCCAAATGCTGATCACAAATATCTTCATATATATTTTATGGAAAATACTGGCGAACAAATCAACAGACTGTGTCAACTGAATACGAGTACCAAACGAGAGATTGTCGCCGAATTACAAAATTTGTTTGAATATCATAATTAAGTTATTTAAAACCGCCATTGAACAAGTGTCATCTGTGTGACGATTACAAAGTAATAAAGGCAGATAAAACACCTATGGGTCAACATCAAAGATAATTCAAAGCACCAACGATCGATGAAGTGGCAATTGTCATAGATGGTGAAGAATTGAATTCTTGCGATATAATTCTTCATCGTAGAAATGATGACGTCCAGCAAGTATCAGAAACTCATAGTTCATATGATGCATTACAATATTCTATTCTATTTTGTCAAGAGGAAGGATATCATTTTAATATTAATATGAGAAATCCGACAACTAATGTGGACATTAACATAAAGGTCAGTGCTATGAATTATTATGCATATCGAACGATGATTCGTGAGGATGCTGATAATTACGTAATGAAATGTAGACAATTATTTCATCAATACTTTGTTGACATATATGCAAAAATAGAAAGTGAAAGACTCTTCTACATACGACTAAATCAAGCCAAATTGCGTTCTGACGAGTACAACCATTCACGTGATGCAGTTGTAAATGATGGCAATCTCAGTGAATTGGGAAACATGGTCATTACCATCCACATTTACAGGCAGCCCAAGACACGTGCATGCACAAAATGCAATGACGCATGTTCGTGCATATGGTCATCCAGATTTTTTCATCACATTTACATGCAACCCAGCATGGGATGAAATACAGAAGCTTTTATTAACTGGAAAATCCCCATCAGATCGTCATGATATTTCTGCACGAGTGTTTAAACAAAAATTAAAATCTTTGATAGATTTTATTGTGAAACACCATGTTTTTGGAGAGACACGCGGTTGGATGTATTCCATTGAATGACAAAAAAAGAGGTTTACCACATGCATATATTTTAAGATGGAAAAGATAACACCTAACAGAATTGATGAAATCATCTCAGCAGAAATATCAGACATTGAAATTGATGAAGACTTGCAAGATATCGTCACAAAAAATACGATTCATAGTCCATGTGGATCACTAAATAATTCACTATGTGTGTCAGATGAAAAGTGTACAAGAAAGTGTCCTAGAGACTTGCTTGCTGAAACTATTACAGGCAATGATGGATATCCACTCTATCGACGACGATCTACAGACGATGGTTGAAAATCCATTACACTAAAAAGTACTCATTAATACTATTGATGTTGATAATCGTTGGGTAGTACCATATTCTCCATTACTACTAAAAAAGTATAACGCACACATAAATGTTGAGTACTGCAATTCAGTGAAAGCTATAATATATTTGCAAATATGTGAACAAAGGAAGGCGATATGGCAATGTTTGGAGTGGAAATACAACTGCATCTAACGAGGAAGTCACCCAATATCCACTGGGAAGCTACATAAGTAGCAATGAGGCTGTGTATGGTGTATTTTATCATTTTCCATTCATAAGCGATATCCAACAGTTGTTAATTTAGCAGTACATCTTGAAAATGGACAGCTTGTGTATTTTACATCAGAAAATTTACGTGCAAGAGCAATGTCACCACTGCCAACAACATTAACCGAATTTTTCATATTATGTAGAAATGATACCTTTGCAAGGACACTACTGTACTCTGAAGTACCAACTTATTTTACGTGGAATACATCAACATCATTCCACAGATGCATTGGGTCGTCTGCAAAATGTACATCCAAATAACGCAGAATGATTAATAATAATCTTACGTAAAAGCAATGTTCGTGGACCAACATCTTTCCAAAAATTAAAACAGTCAATGGACATGCGAGTGCTACATTTCGTGAGGCTTGCTAGAAATTAAATCTCTTAGAAAACGATGCACATTGGGATATTTCACTTGCTAATGCTTCTAATTCAGCTCAACTACAGCAGATACGTACACTATTTTCCATCGTGATCACTACATGTTTTCCGGCTAATCGAAAGGATCTTTGGGGAAAATATAAAGATTATGAGTGAAGGCATCTTACATCGCATACGTAGAATAAATGCTAATCCCAACATTCAATTTACATCTAATAAATACAGTGAAGCATTGATTTTAATTGAGGATGTTTGACAGTAGCCAACAAATCCCCGACAGAATTGGGAATGATTGCTCGAAATATAGTAATGACATTTTCGATCGTGAAATACAACGAGAAACGCCCTTCGACGTTAATGAATTACAAACATTTGTTCGAATTATCTGCCAAAATTGGTATTAGAACAGCATATGACACTATTATAAATGTAATATCCAACAAGAGTTGTGGTTTATATTTCTTGGATGCACCTGGAGGCACTGGCAAAACTTATTTCAATTATCCTGGCAACTATAGGATCAAAATATTGCACTTGCTATTGCATCATCTGGTATTTTAGCAACTCTTTTGGACAATAGGGAGAACAGCACATTCAGCATCGAAATTGCCATTAAATATGCAGGTAATTGAAACTCCAACATGTAACATCAGCAAATATTCTGGGATGGGAAAAGTACCAAGATCGTGTCAGCTTATATGGGATGAATGCACCATGACACACAAGAAATCATTGGAAGCACTCAATGGCACATTAAAAGACTTGAGAGGAAATGAGCAGCTCTTTGGTGGTGCCCTCATTTTGCTAGCTGGTGATTTTTGAAAAACTCTACTAGTTATACTACGTTCAACACCTGGCAGATGAATTGAATGCATGTCTCAAATCATCGGTGTTATAGCGGTATATGGAGAAAATATATTTAAAGACAAATATGCGTGTTCAATGACAACAAGATGAATCTTCTGAACGATTTGCAAAACAATGGTTAGATATAGGGAAACGTAAAATGGAAATGGTATTACAATGTAAACAAATTGTATTACAATACCAGAAAACTTGTCACATTGTAAATCCACTGAATTGATTGCCAAAGTTTTTCCAAATTTATCGCAGAATTATAAAAATAATCAATGGGTTAGTGAGCGTGCTATATTGGCAGCCAAAAACATTGATGTGAATTTAATAAACTGCACAATTCAAAATGAAATACCTGATGAAGAAACATAAATTCATAGATCTGTTGTCAATCACTATGAATTAGTTAATTATCGAATAGAATTTTTTAATTCATTGGATTTACCAGGAATACCACCGCATATTTTATCTTTGTAAATTGGTTCACGTATCATTCTTCTACGAAATATAAATCCACAGTGACTATGCAATGGGACTAGGCTATCGGTAAAAAAATAATGAACATAATTGAGGCAACCATTTTAAATGGATACCACCAAGGGGAACATGTACTACTACTACCATACATTCCCATGATACCAACGGATACTCCATTTGAATTCAAACGTCTACAGTTTCCTGTACAACTAGCCTTTGCAATGACCGATAACAAAGCACAAGAACAATCATTGCGAGTATGTGGATTAAACTTAATAAATCCATGCTTCTCACGCTGGGTGTTCACGAGTTGGAAAACCAAATATATTTGTTTTTGCATCAGATAGGAAAACAAAAAGTGTATATTTACAAGCACTACTAAGATAAAGTTCACCATCAATCAAATATCATTCATTTTATGATTGTTAATAATTACAAAATCATTGTTCAATTGAAATTCATTTGCAGTATCGTTTAATTCACAAGTGAAGAAGCAAGTTCATTTACCATCAACTATGTATATATATATGTTTGTACACATGCTATATTCATTATGTATAAATGTATTGCCAATTTTCATTTTGATGTATTGTATACATTTGATCATTAATAAATTATGTTTGAGGTATCAAAACTGCCTTTTTATTCAAACACAGCAACGTGTGAACGGGTACAGCTAGTTTAAAAATATAAATGTGCAAGAGATGTGTAATTT